>CAWUFW010000311.1:0-80000 GCA_963921515.1 Calotriton arnoldi
GGTACAATGGGTGGGGCACTAAGCATGGACAGATTTCAACATTAAGTTCAGCACTGGGTACTCTGAATACTATACAATCTTGGATTATTTCTTCTGTTGGACATTTTATAGGGCGCACTGGTACATTTAATCTCATCCATTTTTCATAGTTTTCTTTCATGAAAATATTTTGTTGTTAACCTTATATTACTGTTTTAAGTTGTCTACCACCTAAAGCTGTGCTTTGAGGCTGGTTCCATGTGAATGTTTTCTGAGTTCATCTTGTATTTGGTTTTATTTAAAATCATCATTTAAAAAGCAAAATATAAAGTTTGATTACTGAAACTACAATGGGCAAAGCCAATAGGTCTGGATTTAATGTGTTAGTGCATGGAAACTGCTTTGTACATGCTTTGTTTGCATGCTTTACCACATTTAAGGCAGACCCATTGGCTTCACAACAGTTTGTTTAATGTTTCAAGATTAGCATGGGGACAACCGTACGCTGGTCTAGCAGTTTTGGTTCGAAGGCCGTTACACATGCACAAGAGAGAAAGAATACAAGAAATGCAAAGATATGTAGCGAGAGAGGCAGGCTGGATGGATTGGGGAGCCTGCAGAGTTATTAAGGGATTATCTACAGAGTATAAAGGTCGGGACCCTTAGAGAAATAATTCTGCGTGAAAGATTCCTGACAAAAATACGAATGGTACAGAATATAATAATAAGAATCCAGTAATGTCTGGGGATCAACAGGTAGCATGTTCAGCTTGTAATTGTTTATGTATGCTACCAACATCCTAATCACATGGAACCTGCCCCAAAGTGAGAGGTCAGGTTCAACCATCTACCATCTCAAAGGATCCAAGTTGTATGCAGCCAGTCATTCCTAACCCTTCTTTAGCATTATGTCCAGATACATATGAGATTATTCCGTTTCCATTTAAAGTTTTCATCCTGCATTCCTGTTGGTGTTTTAAATCTGGTAAGGGACGGGACCCCCACAGTTTATTTTGTACCATGAGAATAGTGACATTATGTGAGCAATAAAGGATCCAGGGTGCGGCAATGTTACTAAGCTGTCATTAGCAAAAAGGAAGGCTTTTGATGGCCAAGGACTTTCTATATCTTCAGTCTGTAATGACCACTGCACAGCAGCAGACCGGTCCAAAGCCAGAAGGAAAAGGAATAGTGACAAAACTCATCCCTGTCTTGTTTCCTTCATGATTCAGAAGTAACCACCACAATTACTCAACATTGTCGGTTGAGCTTACTGATAAAAGCTTGATCCAGGCTAGCCCTTAATACACTGCAAAATTCAATATCCACAGCCTCTGGTGTAATCTTCGAACGAATTGCGCCACTGGTCATATGGACCTTTAGGTATCTGATGCATGTGTATTCTGGGAGCTAAAATCAATTCAAACAAGTTAAATTACAATAAAACCCATTTGGCACCACATGAACGACAAAGGGGATGGTTTTACAAACTATGAAGGTTTATTAAGAGATTAGTCAAAGTCACAGGCTTTATTCATTGAGTTAGTCATTTTTCAGATTAAGCATAAAATGCGGTAAAGTTAATCAAACCAACAACTTATGGTTAGGTAATTTAAAACAGAAATCATTTAAAGAGTACAAAATTCAAAGCAGAGAAATCAACAGTTCCATAAAGGAACTTCCCTAAACTAAATAAGACATCCAAGAATGGCAGGGGAAATATTAAGGAGGAGGTGTCAGTCTAAAGTGAACCCATTAAAGATTAAGGACAAAAGGAGAACAAAAGGCCCAGGGGGCATGGCCTGGACAGCAATGGCGGTGGAGGTGCATTGCTGAGCTCCGTCGCCGCAAATCTTGTAGGCACAAGTATCCTCTGACATCTGCCCATGGTAAGAGGTGAGCAGAGCCAGTTGGCCACCGGGAGGGTCGGTGGAGAGTGCGAAACCCACAAGAGGCCAGCCGCGGCCCTTCCCTGGCATATGCGGCCGGAGAGCGGACCCGATGACGGGAGACATGAGTCAAGTCCCTCGGTCGGGAGAAATTAATTCAGACTGGGCCCGTGAGGTGGCCTGGGGGTCTCGGCGGCAGAAGACGGAGGGTAGAGGCTCCCACCTCTATGAGTCCAGAGCTGGCGGAGAAGGCCCAGGAACTGACCTGGAGTAGCTGACAGGAAGCAGGACACCGGCACGTGCACATGCCATGAGCCCGCTTGGGAGCGGTAGAAGAGGTTCCACAGAGAGGCAAGGGCCTCCCCACCATGGCCCTGGGGAAATAAGTTTGAGAGACTAGAGGAGAGCTACCACTGTGCACAAGGTTCACCCCCTGGCAGAAGCACACCATACTAGTACTCCCCTGGACTGAGGGGCCCCCCGCTACCTTGGGGAGTGAACTAAGCCCCTGTTGGACTTGGGACCAGGGGATGGGTAAAGCTTCCAGTACAGCCAGATGGTCAAAAAGACCAGTGACCTGAGTCCCCCACAGACACTATACCCGGCATGCAGGAGCCTGAAAGGCCCAGAGGTGATGGTGCACAGGTGAGCCCAGGTCAGTGGGATCTTCAGCCTCCCTCTGCCAGCCAAAGGGCAGCCAAATGGGGGGACACCTTTGGAAGCCCACACAGAATGGATCTGGCACCAATTAAGGAGATACAATGGGCCTTGGAGCACAAAATAGAGGCAGTTGCACAGGAGGTGGGCATACTGCACGTGGGCCAGAAAAAACTAACAGGACAAGTGGCAGAGACAGAGAGGAACATGGCACTAACCACGCTGATGGTGAAAGACAATGCTACTAAGCTACACCACCAGCAGGCTGAGATAAAGACTCTAACACTGCAGCTTGATGATGCAGAGGGCCGCTACCAATGTAACAGTGTACGCCTGATTGAGGTCCCCGAGAAGGCAGAGGTCCTCAGTGCGGACCTATTTGTAGAACAGTGTCTGCTCTCAAAAGTGTTGGGTGGAAAGGTGTCCACTCTCTACATGGTGGAGCATGCCCATAGAGTACCCGGGAGACCACTGGTGCTGGGGGCCTGGACACGCCCTGTAATAGCCAGACTGCTCAACTACAGGGACCGTGATCGTATCCTGCAGGAGGTGCAGAAACATGGACCCTGGGCATTTGTGGGCAGTTCAGTAAATATTTACCCGGACTACACCAATACGGTTCATAAACAGAGAGACATTCCTGCAGGTAAAACAGCACCTCCGTAGCTTGGACCTAAATATGCCCTGCCCTATCTATCAATCAATCAAGGATTTGTAAAGTGCAACAAATCACCTGTGAGGGTCTCAAAGAGCTGGAGTTGCTAACTGCTTCGAGGTGATCTGTTCATTTGGACAGCCAGGTATTGAGTCCTTTCCTGAATTGCTGTAGCAATGAGGTGGTCCTGAGGTGCAGGGGAAGGTTGTTCCAAGCTTTGGTTCTTAGGTGAGAGAAGGATCACCCTCTGCAGTTGCTTCAGCAGATCCGGGGGTGTCCGCGAGGAAGAGGGAGGTGGATTGCAGGTGTCTGGTCAGTTGATGGAAGGTCATGTATTTGTTGATGTAAGCTGGCCCTTTGCTGTGTAGGGCTTTGTCTGCGTGGGTCAACATCTTGAACTGGCATCTCTTCTGGATTGGGAGCCAATATAGCTTCTTGAGGTGGGGTGTGATGTGCATTCATTTGGGGAAGTTGAGGATGAGTCTGGCCGTGGAGTTTTGTATTGTCTGTAGTCTCTTCAGGAGGCGTGCAGTGATTCATCTGTAGGGTGTGTTCCCGTAATCCAGCCTGCTGGTGACGAGGGCCTGTGTGATAGTCCTCTGGTATTGACTGGGAGCCACCTGAAGATCTTGCGAAGCATGTGTAGGGTGTGGACACAGGCGAATGAGACGGTGTTTACCTGTTTCTTCATAGATAGCTTCCTGTCAGATGATGCCGAGGTTGTGGGCGTTGTCTGTCGGGGCAGAGGATGGGCTAGTTCAGCAGGCCACCATGCGTAGTTCCATGGGGGTGTGTTGTTCCCAAAGATGAGGACAACACAGTGTTGAACCGGAGACAGTTGTACTTCATCCAGTCGGCGACGTTCGTCATGCATCTGTGGAAGTTGGTTCTGGTGGTGACGGGGTCTTCTGACAGCAAGAGGATGAGCTGGGCGTTGTCGGTGTAGGAGATGATTTTAATTTCTTGTGATCTGACGGTGCTGGCCGGGGGGGCATGTATGTGTTAAAGAGGGTGGGGCTGTGGGACGATCCTTGGGGGATGAATAGATGATCTTCTTGGGTTCCAAAGTGAACGGTGGGAGACTGATTCTCTAGATTCTTCCAGTGAGGTATGAGGCAATCCATTTGATGGCATCTCCATGGATTCCAATGTGATGGAGTCTGTTGATCAAGATGTGATGGGAGACGGTGACATAGGCAGCTGACAGGTCCAGGAGGTTGAGGGCTGCCATTTCGCTGTGGTCCATGAGGGTCCAGGTGTCATTGGTGGCTGCAATCAGAGCTGACTCGGAATCTGGATTGAGAGGGGTCCAGGAGGTTGTTGTGTTCCAGGTGTTCGGTGAGTTGCTGGTTGATTGCCTTCTCGAGAACCTTCACTGTAAAGGGGAGCAGGGAGATGCACCGGTAGTTCTTTGGTTCTGCTGGGTCAGCGGATGGTTTGTTGAGGAGGGGCCTCACTTCAGTGTGTTTCCAGTCCTCAGGGAAGGAGGCCGAGATGATGGAGGTGTTCAGGACTTTCTTGGGCTCATCGCTAATAGTCTTGCTCCAGAGGTTGAAGATGTGGTGGGGACAGGGGTCTGTGGGTGGTCCCTAGTGAATGGAGTTCATGATGGAGATAGTGGCTCGAGTTGTGAGAGAATCCCAATGGGTGAACAGGTGTTCAAGGTTTGTGTTCGTGGGTTTGAGCAGGCTGATACTGTCGGCAGTGATGGTTTGGAGTTTGAAGTTTTCATAGATGGCTGAAATTTTGTTGTGGAAGAAGTCTGCCAGGGTGTCAGTTTTTTGGGAGGGTGTGATGTCATTCCCGGCGGCTGCGGGGTTGGAGAACTCCTTCAAGATGACGAAGAGCTCCTTGCTGCATTTTGTGCTGGCTTCTATGCGGTCTGCTAGGGCATTCTATTTTGTTTCTTTCAGGAGTCAGTGGCACTGGTTGAGTGCTGTCTTGACGGTGGCAAGGTCTCCTGTCTCTTTGTTGGTGCACCACTTCCTTTGCAGTTGCCGGCAGTTGCGTTTGGTGGATTTCAGCTCTGTGGTGAACCAGGTGGATATTCCAGCAGGTCTTTTGGATTTGGCTGGCTTGGCAGGGGCGATTGTGTCTGCTCACTCAATGATCAACTGGGATAAGTTCTTCACAGCTTGTTCTGGGTTGGATGCTGTGTCTGGGAGGTGGGAGTTGGAAGCCTTGTTCCACTGGTCTTCTGATATTGTTTTCCAGTTTATACGCGTGAAGCTGGGGGCATGGTGCCAGTGTTGGTAGGTCCTGAGATGGTGAAGTGGATGCTGTAGTGGTCGGTCTAGGTGAACTGTGAGACATGGTCATACTTGACTCTGTCACTGGACATGAAAATGGGGTTGAGCGGGTGTCCTGTGATATGGGTAGGGTCGGTGACAAGTTGCTTGAGGCCGATGTTGCTCATGCATTCCAGGAGGTCGGTTGTGTTGGTGTTGCTGGGCTGGGGTAGTCTAGGTGGAAGTTAAGATCTACTAGGAAGATGTAGTGCTCAGAGTCGATGGATATCAGGGCGATGAGTTTAGGGATGGCATTGCAGAAGCTGGGAAATGGTCCTGGTCGTCTGTAGGTGAAGGTGCATCTGATGGTGTTTTTTCCGCCTGTGTGGAGTTGGAGGTTAGATGCTGCAGAGGTCATGCAGCAGATAGTGTCCTTGTAGATGATGGCAATTCCACCTCCATGCTTGTTGGTTCAGTCCCGGTGTATTATCTTGTAGCCTTCAGTGGTGGCGATGTCCGGTGCAGAGGCGGGGTTCAACCAGGTCTCTGTGAGGAAGAGGACATCCGGCGTCAGGAATGAGATCGTGTCCTAGATCTCCATGGCTTGCGTTGAGAAGGATGCCCTGAAGTTGTGCTATGGCAATTTCAGTCAGCGTAGTGGATGCAGCCGTGTTTGAAGTGTCTCCAGCGTTGTTGGTTGATCCGGTGTTGCAGGAGAAGAGACAGTGGCAGCAGGCAAAAGGTACTACCATTATGAGTGGAGCAGTGAGGCAGTAGTTGAGGTTGTGGCGTCGAAGGCTGTGAGCTTGGCACCAGTGTATCTGCGGGTGGTGGGAGCGGCAAAGAGGTGGGAAAAGAAGCGAGCTGTGAAGCTCCTAAACACTGTGTACAACAAGGGAAAAACCAGCAGTAAACAAATAAAGCTAATAAATGGACAAACCAGTAGTGAACAAATAAGGCTTATGCAGGCAGGAGACAGAGACTAAGTTACAGGCAATACAGTGACTAAACTAATAATAGCACCAAAGCAACTAACTTACTGGCGGCAAGTGAGCGGAGGCAAAAGCAGGCTTAATTACACTGCGGAATACAGTAATGCTGTAAGGCAGAGTCGGGAGAACTGAGTGTATCCACGCAGGAGAAGTCCTACTTCTTCACTGAAACGGCGGAGGTCTAGGTCTGGCTGGAAGTGAAGGGCTATCCCATGCCATACCAGAAGAAAGATCTGTCAACTCAGGGCTGGCATGCTCAGAGGGCAACCCGCTTTGCAAGGCAGAGGGTCCATGTAATCCCCACGAAAGACCAGACGATTATGGAGGGGGTGCAAGTGGTGTCGGAAGTGGCGCAAAGTGGGAGTACTCAAAACACACCCTGTGGGTGACCCAGGCAGTCAACCCTTATTGGAATTACAGATGCCTATGTTGCTTGAATATGCATTTACCTTAAATAAATGAAAAGACAAGAGGCGTTTGGCAAAAAAAGAACAAGTTGGTTTATTTAAATGCAGTTTTGGCCACACATATATACATTTTGTGGGTATAATAAAACACTTTGACATTCTTTAAAAAGCATCATAGTCATAAAAAACAATTACAACCATCTGATAAGGAGGTTACAGATGACTCTCGACCTCGGGAAGAGCTAGTGTGTGACAGTGTGTGCATGTCCAGATGTCCGGTGTGGGGATCGCGTGATCATTCCGTGTGGTGTACAGGTCATGTCCTGATTGTCTGAGTGTTCCTAACTGTATGTGGCATCTAACTTTGTGGTATTTTGGAAACGCGCGCCTTTGGCCGAACGTGTTTTATTGGGGCCAATCTCCTTGGTCCTGTTTGTGGTGTAACTACCTATCTGTGGGATCGATCAGGGTTTTCCCTGGGTGCGCGTTTGGCTTTGGGCTTAGTGTAACCCCACCTGTGACCTGTCAATCTGTAGGCTTGGGTTTGGGTCGCAGGGCTTGTCTGACCATGTATCTCGGACTTGGAGTTGATGGGGAGGTCATCTCGGATTAATACAACAGCAATGACACAAGTTCATGAGTGCGTGCATGTGTAGCATGGTGGTCACTGATATCATACTTACTGGTATTCTCATTATTATATGTACAGTTGTACATCAACATTGCATTCACTGAGATTGATGTCCTTATGCATGCATAAATTACGATGTACATCGACATTGGATTTACTGGTATTGACATCACTGTGCATGCCTAGGTTACAGCGTACATCGGTAATGTATTTACTGGTATTGACATTGTGCATGCATAGATTACAGCGTTGCATTTATTGGCACTGCCACTTTTATGCGTGCATACATAAGGTTGTACATTGCTATTGTATTTATCGATCTCAACACTTATGCCATGGAAATTGCATAAGACTTGAAATGCCACTGGCCATTATATACTGAATGGTGAAAGGACTAGGTAATAAAGTGAAGAGAAGAATAGTTCTGAAATTTCTCGCTCGCAAGACCCCTGATCTCATTCTGTTGCAGGAGACCGATGGGAAATAAGTGTGGTTTCTTTGGGAGGGGCAAATAATCAGTGCTTGTATACACAGGCTTCTCTAGAGGGTCCCAGGGGTCGTGTATACTGGCCTGTAAATCCCAGGCATTCCAGGTGTCCAAAACATGGGTGGACACTCAGTGCTGTTGGGTGGTGGTAAGAAGTACATGGCAAGGGGCAGAATTGTGTGTCGTGTCCTGGTACCTGCCTGCGTGTCTACAGTCGGTGGAGCTGGAGGCCAAAAGGGAATGGATAATGATGGTGCCAGACATGCCACTGGTGATGAGGGGGTGACTTCAACCTGACAGTGCAGGGCGACCTTGTTAGGGTGACCGGGGGGTTGGGCCCCCCCAGGACTGACACTAAGTTACACACGTTTGTGACTGCCCTGGGTCTGTTGGACCCTTGCAGGGCAACCCACCCGGGAGAGCGACAATACTATATCCCTATCTAGACTTGATTGCTTCCTGGTCCCGGCTGGCCTCCTGCATAAGTGCCACACCCCATACAAACTACTGAGGGGGTTATCAGCCCACTCCCCACTCTCAATGTAGTTGGTACTACCCACCTCCTACACTGCCCTGGCTTGGAGACTGGACCCCTGGGTGTTACCAGACTGGGAGATGAGACAATTCACCTAAGAAGCCACAAAGGTGTATTTCCTTGAGAACAGGGGCCCAGTAATGTCCGAGGTGACAATCTGGGAGGCATTTAAGTCAGTGGTGAGGGGCCAGATGATAGCACATGTGGCTGGGACAAAAAAGGAACTGGAATGGAAGGGCAGTGACATGGAGGACTGGCTACTAGCCTGGGAGGCACAATATGTGGCACATCCCAACACAACCCTGGTTTTCCAAATAGAGACTCTGAGGGAAGAATACCAATGAGTAATGCTCCCAGAGGCCAGAACTCTTTAAAGGACCAAACAGTATATATTATATGAGGTGGGCAATAAAGCTGGGAAACTGCTGGCCTGGCTGGCAAGAGTAAGGAGGGCAAGAGATGGGGACAGAGAATACGCATGCCAGATGGACACGAACTGGCTGCAGTGGCCGAGATCGCACATGCATTTGCAAATTATCTGCAAGGGACAAATACCTGGAAAGTTTTTTGAGGGGCATACTTACAACAACACCGGGGAGAAGCGCTAAACCTCTAGAAAGTGAGATACAGGAAGGAGAGATATCAGAAGCACTAACCCAACTAATGAGTGGGAAAATGCCAGGCCCAAATGGGTCCCCCCCCCCCGAATTTTTCAAATGTATAAAGGGTCAAGTAGTGGAGCCTATCAACGCCATACTCTGAGTCCAGGCAACAGGGGGAGCTGCCGAGAGACTTCTGGCAGGCACCGATAGTCCTAATCCATAAACAAGGAAAACCGCCAGAGTTGTGCTCCTTGTACCTGATGCAGGTTACCCATAACGTCATAGCTTTAGATCATTCATGTTTCATGCCACACCGGTCCACCAGGCACAATCTTAGGAGATGGTTTGGATGCCTGCGCAGGGAAGGGAATCTGAGAGAGCTGGCAGCCCTCCTGGTGCTGGATGCTGAAAAAGCATTTGACTCAGTAGAGTGTCCGTACCCGAGGGCACTACTGGAGTGGATAGGCTTCGGGCCCTCCTTCCGAGCATGGGTCAGACTGCTATACACATGCCCCACAGTCCGAGTTCCGGTAAATGGAACAATGTCAGAGGTATTCACCCTGGGGAGGGGTACCAGAAAAGGGTGCCCTCTGTCCCCCCTTCTCTTTGCAATAGCAATGGAGCCAATAGCCAGCTGTATCTGGAAGGGAGCCCTCATCTGGGGACTTCGTTGGTATCACGAATGGGAGGATACAGTTTCGATATATGCAGACAATGTCCTTCTGTACCCTAGCAGGGCCCGAGGATTCCATAGACAGAATATTAAAGATCTTCGCAGTGTTCGGCAGATACTCTAGTCTCCGCATTAACTGGGCCAAGTCTTCCTTGTACTCGTTCGTGTTGTGTAAACCCAGGCCTATTTGTCATAGTCCCATCCTAAGGGAGGAGAGGGGATTCCAGTACCTCAGAATTTACATTACTATGGACCACCATCAGTTCTTTGAGCAAAAACAAGGCCGGTTCCTGGAGGAATACAGGAGGGATGTAGGTCATTGGCTCCAGCAGCCCCTCTCGCTAATGGCCAGACTGCCCTCCAAGTAATGATATATTTGCCAAAGTTCTTATACGCACTGCAGAACTCACTTAAGTTCCTGAGAGGTTTTTCCGTTCGTAGGAAGCCGAGACCCGACTGCAGCTGTGGGACGGGGGTACCCCTCAAATAGCGATAGGGAAACTAACTAGAAAACTCAGAGATGGAGGCCTGGCACTGCTAAAACTACACCTCTACTACTGGGCGGCCCAATGGGTACTGCTTAATGACTGGTCATACACAGACCAAAAGGAACACTCACTCCTGACAGACAGGAGGGCAATGACCAACAGGGGTTTGTCAGGTGGATGTATGAGTGGAAGAGACTAAAGGGTCTTCCGACTCCGATGGCAATGGTGATCAGGGCATGGAAAGGGGCCTCCAAGCTGATGGGATGGCAGGCGATACAGACACCAGACACTTCACTGAGGAAACTACGATTGTGGATCCCCTTCAGAGGGTGGAAGGACACAGAAAATGTGATTTGTTGGGCATCTCCAAACTGGTAGACGTATGGACGGGCCAGGGGATGGTGGCATTTGAATTACTCCAGATGCAGTACGAGTTCACAGGGAGCTAATACTTGAGATATGTCAAAATTAGGCAGGATGAGATAACGGATGAAACTCCACAGGCATGCTATCTCGGTGATCTACAATTCACTGCTGGCCAACAGCACTCCCCTGTTGACGTTGCGAGAGAAATGGGAGGGAGACCTGGGCAAATTGGAGGATGATGACTGGGAGGCCGTATCGAGATACCCTGCAGATATGGCGATATGGGCAGGGGTAAGGCTCATCCATCTTAGGATCCTACACTGCGCATATTTCACCAGATCGCAGTGGTTTGCCATGTGCAAGATGGCAACAGACCGTTGCCTGAGCTGGTGCACACAAAAGGGTACACTCATGCATACATTGTGGGGCTGCCCACAGATCTGTCTATTTTGGTAGGGGGTCCAGCAAAGTGGTGTCCCAACCCTTTTAGGGGCCACTGGATCTGAACCCCTGGGTGGTGCTGCTTGGTATCTGAGGGGACTAAACACTTGATAGGTTTTCACTCTTGTTCTGAAAAGTTGTATCAACGGTAGCGAGACGAGATATACAGAAATAGGGGCGCATAGTAGGGCCAATGCGAGGCCAATACCAGACCCCCCAGGATATTGCGGCATAGATTTGCAAATTTAGCGGCACAAAAATGGAAATTTAGCGGCACAAAAGTGGAAATTTAGCGGCATTATTGCGGCACCTTATTTTATTCGTAATCATTCCTTTTCAGCCTTAAATCAATGTAAACTGATTTAGCAGGGTATTCCACTGTGAAACTGGCATGTTTAAAATGTCTGCGGCTCTACGGAGGCACAGCTCCAATCTGCACCTCGTGAGAGGGGGCCTATTTCTCCCTGGGGTGTTCTAGCACCCATGTATGCACCCCTGCCGGGGCACCGCTGCCTCCTGGACCGTCAGCCGATTTCGTGATTTTTTCGTGAATCGCGAAATCGCGAAATGCTGGAGGGTCTGCCCTGTGAATGAAGCAGCCGTGAAACGCATACATGTTACATATGCGCATGCGTAAGGGGAAGGGGCCTGGAATGAGTCTTTTGAAAAATGACTTGGCAGTGTGGTCGATTCGCGAGTCAGGACGCAAAAGAAAAGAACAGCCTCCCTCGCCCCCTGCTCCGAGTTCCCTCTGGGCCCACCTGTAAGAAAGCGCTCCCCCAAAAGCAGGTGAGATGATGGATTTGACGCCTCACAGCGGGCGCTGAACTTTTACAGTCTCCCCCGACACGTGATTCTACAGACCCCCGCCTACGAATGAGGAATGGAAGCTCCGCGACGCGCCGGGCCTTTATCCGGTGATTAATGACCCTGCGCTTCCACAGAGCACCTGGGAGGCTGGAGAAGGCCTGTTCAAAGGCAGAAGAGACACGAGGCCCCAGGGATGGACCCAGCTGACCCGGGCGCTCGTGCCTTCTGCGTGCGTGGGCACGTGCGTGTCAAAGCCGGCCGCGGGGAGCAGACGCGCAGAGGTCTTTCCTGATGTTTCCTGTATTTGATTGATGAAGCCTGGCCTGGGCGCGCTATATGAACATACAAGCCCGCCTGCAGAGGATCAGGGTTGGATACAGGCGCTGGAATTCTAGTGCAGAGAGGACGTGAATAGCATCAAAGCGGTGGGCTTTGCGAAAGCGGGGGTTGTGAAAAAGTTTATTAGCAAACCTCAACAAGCTGGAGAAATTGTCCAGGAGGAAGCAGGTATTGGACGGCGGCACGTAGTGACGTGTGCGCGCACAGCCAATTAACGGAAATTGTTTGTTTTGCAGACACTTCTTGGCAAATATTGCGGCGATAATTGTAAATATCGCGGCCATCGCGCTAGTCGGCCGATTTCGCGATTTTTTCGTGAATCGCGAAATCGCGAAATTCTGGAGGGTCTGCAATACGGACTGGTGCATGAGAGCGGAAGAACAGATATATGTAGTGCAGGGACGCCCCGACAAATTTGCCAAGGTTTGGGGCCCATGGAGGAGACTGGAACAGAATCTGTCATAGGGGTGGATAGGCGGCAGAGTGGTGACAAGAAGGATTTATCAGGCATACAGGGATGTGAGATGAATGGGCCTGGCACCAACGAACTATACCACCCAACGAAATCCGAGAGATATAAGCAGACTGGTAATGAATGTGCCACCAGTTTGGGGAGGGGAGTTTTTGGATTGACTCTGGTTCGTATTGCATTAAAACTAAATAAACCCAATCAGGCTTTATGCCTCATCGAAACACTGCACTGAATCTGAGAAGACTGCACGGTGTGCTAGGAAGGCAGGGCACAATCCAAGAAGCTGCAGTGGTGGTCTTGCTGGATGCTACAATGGCATTCGATACCATTGAATGGCCGTACTTATTTGCGGTCTTGGCTAAGATGGGTTTCGGGCCTAACTTCATCAGCTGGGTGCGCCTCCTGTATACAGAACCCTTGCAAAAACAACAGTTGATGGACAGAATGCAGAACAATGTCATACATTCACCCCAGTACAGAGATCTGGGCCTAAATCCATCGTTTTTTTGCTCACCATGCCATTCCAGTTTGAACCCAGCCATATGCAAATCAGTCTTGACCCTGTGCCTCATGGGAACAGTCCAGCCCGAACTGCCAAGCCAGGTCCTCCCTGGACTGGAAACAAGCATCCTAGGACCGGTTTCGGGGTTTCACCCCTCTTCAGCCAGGATAGCTTGATTCCAGTGGCATGGAGAGCACGGGACCCACGTCTGGGCATACCCGTCCCACTCGGGGTGACAAATGCAAAAACAACAGTTGATGGACAGAATGCAGAACAATGTCATACATTCACCCCAGTACAGAGATCTGGGCCTAAATCCATCGTTTTTTGCTCACCATGCCATTCCAGTTTGAACCCAGCCATATGCAAATCAGTCTTGACCCTGTGCCTCATGGGAACAGTCCAGCCCGAACTGCCAAGCCAGGTCCTCCCTGGACTGGAAACAAGCATCCTAGGACCGGTTTCGGGGTTTCACCCCTCTTCAGCCAGGATAGCTTGATTCCAGTGGCATGGAGAGCACGGGACCCACGTCTGGGCATACCCGTCCCACTCGGGGTGACAAATGCAAAAACAACAGTTGATGGACAGAATGCAGAACAATGTCATACATTCACCCCAGTACAGAGATCTGGGCCTAAATCCATCGTTTTTTGCTCACCATGCCATTCCAGTTTGAACCCAGCCATATGCAAATCAGTCTTGACCCTGTGCCTCATGGGAACAGTCCAGCCCGAACTGCCAAGCCAGGTCCTCCCTGGACTGGAAACAAGCATCCTAGGACCTGTTTCGGGGCTTCACCCCTCTTCAGCCAGGATAGCTTGATTCCAGTGGCATGGAGAGCACGTGACCCACATCTGGGCATACCCGTCCCACTCGGGGTGACAAATGCAAAAACAACAGTTGATGGACAGAATGCAGAACAATGTCATACATTCACCCCAGTACAGAGATCTGGGCCTAAATCCATCGTTTTTTGCTCACCATGCCATTCCAGTTTGAACCCAGCCATATGCAAATCAGTCTTGACCCTGTGCCTCATGGGAACAGTCCAGCCCGAACTGCCAAGCCAGGTCCTCCCTGGACTGGAAACAAGCATCCTAGGACCGGTTTCGGGGTTTCACCCCTCTTCAGCCAGGATAGCTTGATTCCAGTGGCATGGAGAGCACGGGACCCACGTCTGGGCATACCCGTCCCACTCGGGGTGACAAATGCAAAAACAACAGTTGATGGACAGAATGCAGAACAATGTCATACATTCACCCCAGTACAGAGATCTGGGCCTAAATCCATCGTTTTTTGCTCACCATGCCATTCCAGTTTGAACCCAGCCATATGCAAATCAGTCTTGACCCTGTGCCTCATGGGAACAGTCCAGCCCGAACTGCCAAGCCAGGTCCTCCCTGGACTGGAAACAAGCATCCTAGGACCGGTTTCGGGGTTTCACCCCTCTTCAGCCAGGATAGCTTGATTCCAGTGGCATGGAGAGCACGGGACCCACGTCTGGGCATACCCGTCCCACTCGGGGTGACAAATGCAAAAACAACAGTTGATGGACAGAATGCAGAACAATGTCATACATTCACCCCAGTACAGAGATCTGGGCCTAAATCCATCGTTTTTTGCTCACCATGCCATTCCAGTTTGAACCCAGCCATATGCAAATCAGTCTTGACCCTGTGCCTCATGGGAACAGTCCAGCCCGAACTGCCAAGCCAGGTCCTCCCTGGACTGGAAACAAGCATCCTAGGACCGGTTTCGGGGTTTCACCCCTCTTCAGCCAGGATAGCTTGATTCCAGTGGCATGGAGAGCACGGGACCCACGTCTGGGCATACCCGTCCCACTCTGGGTGACAAATGCAAAAACAACAGTTGATGGACAGAATGCAGAACAATGTCATACATTCACCCCAGTACAGAGATCTGGGCCTAAATCCATCGTTTTTTGCTCACCATGCCATTCCAGTTTGAACCCAGCCATATGCGAATCAGTCTTGACCCTGTGCCTCATGGGAACAGTCCAGCCCGAACTGCCAAGCCAGGTCCTCCCTGGACTGGAAACAAGCATCCTAGGACCGGTTTCGGGGTTTCAACCCTCTTCAGCCAGGATAGCTTGATTCCAGTGGCATGGAGAGCACGGGACCCACGTCTGGGCATACCCGTCCCACTCGGGGTGACAAATGCAAAAACAACAGTTGATGGACAGAATGCAGAACAATGTCATACATTCACCCCAGTACAGAGATCTGGGCCTAAATCCATCGTTTTTTGCTCACCATGCCATTCCAGTTTGAACCCAGCCATATGCAAATCAGTCTTGACCCTGTGCCTCATGGGAACAGTCCAGCACGAACTGCCAAGCCAGGTCCTCCCTGGACTGGAAACAAGCATCCTAGGACCTGTTTCGGGGCTTCACCCTCTTCAGCCAGGATAGCTTGATTCCAGTGGCATGGAGAGCACGTGACCCACGTCTGGGCATACCCGTCCCACTCGGGGTGACAAATGCAAAAACAACAGTTGATGGACAGAATGCAGAACAATGTCATACATTCACCCCAGTACAGAGATCTGGGCCTAAATCCATCGTTTTTTTGCTCACCATGCCATTCCAGTTTGAACCCAGCCATATGCAAATCAGTCTTGACCCTGTGCCTCATGGGAACAGTCCAGCCCGAACTGCCAAGCCAGGTCCTCCCTGGACTGGAAACAAGCATCCTAGGACCGGTTTCGGGGTTTCACCCTCTTCAGCCAGGATAGCTTGATTCCAGTGGCATGGAGAGCACGGGACCCACGTCTGGGCATACCCGTCCCACTCGGGGTGACAAATGCAAAAACAACAGTTGATGGACAGAATGCAGAACAATGTCATACATTCACCCCAGTACAGAGATCTGGGCCTAAATCCATCGTTTTTTGCTCACCATGCCATTCCAGTTTGAACCCAGCCATATGCAAATCAGTCTTGACCCTGTGCCTCATGGGAACAGTCCAGCCCGAACTGCCAAGCCAGGTCCTCCCTGGACTGGAAACAAGCATCCTAGGACCGGTTTCGGGGTTTCACCCCTCTTCAGCCAGGATAGTTTGATTCCAGTGGCATGGAGAGCACAGGACCCACGTCTGGGCATACCCGTCCCACTCGGGGTGACAAATGCAAAAACAACAGTTGATGGACAGAATGCAGAACAATGTCATACATTCACCCCAGTACAGAGATCTGGGCCTAAATCCATCGTTTTTTTGCTCACCATGCCATTCCAGTTTGAACCCAGCCATATGCAAATCAGTCTTGACCCTGTGCCTCCCTGTGTTTGCATATGGCCATGTCTGAACTGGGGTGGTGGAGTGAGCTAAAGAATGATGATGGATTAAACCCAGATCAGTTGACTGGGGGTGAGTGTTTGATTTGCTCAGGCGCTCCGTCCATCATCCTCTTTGGTATCGCTTTGTTCGCCCTAAGTTGGCAGGGTATGCCCAGACGTGGGTCCCTTGCTCACTTTGCCACTGGATTCAAGCTAGCCTGGCTGATGACGGCTGAATGGCCAGAAACCGGTCCCAGGATTCTTGTTTCCGGTCCAGGGAAGACATGGCTTGGCAGTTCGGGCTGGACTGTTCCCATGAGGCACAGGGTCAGACTGATTTGCATATGGCCATGTCTGAACTGGGGTGGTGGAGTGAGCTAAAGAATGATGATGGATTAAACCCAGATCAGTTGACTGGGGGTGAGTGTTTGATTTGCTCAGGCGCTCCGTCCATCATCCCCTTTGAGTATCGCTTTGTTCGCCTAAGTTGGCAGGGTATGCCCAGACGTGGGTCCCTTGCTCTCTTTGTCACTGGATTCAAGCTAGCCTGGCTGATGATGGCTGAATGGCCAGAGACCGGTCCCAGGATGCTTGTTTCCCGATCCAGGAAGACATGGCTTGGCAGTTCGAGCTGGACTGTTCCCATGAGGCACAGAGATCAGACTGATTTGCATATGGCCATGTCTGAACTGGGGTGGTGGAGTGAGCTAAAGAATGATGATGGATTAAACCCAGATCAGTTGACTGGGGTGAGTGTTTGATTTGCTCAGGCGCTCCGTCCATCATCCCCTTTGGTATCGCTTTGTTCGCCCTAAGTTGGCAGGGTATGCCCAGGCGTGGGTCCCTTGCTCACTTTGCCACTGGATTCAAGCTAGCCTGGCTGATGGCGGCTGAATGGCCAGAAACCGGTCCCAGGATGCTTGTTTCCGGTCCAGGGAAGACATGGCTTGGCAGTTCGAGCTGGACTGTTCCCATGAGGCACAGGAGTCAGACTGATTTGCATATGGCCATGTCTGAACTGGGGTGGTGGAGTGAGCTAAAGAATGATGATGGATTAAACCCAGATCAGTTGACTGGGGGTGAGTGTTTGATTTGCTCAGGCGCTCCGTCCATCATCCCCTTTGAGTATCGCTTTGTTCGCCCTAAGTTGGCAGGGTATGCCCAGACGTGGGTCCCTTGCTCACTTTGCCACTGGATTCAAGCTAGCCTGGCTGATGACGGCTGAATGGCCAGAAGCCGGTCCCAGGATGCTTGTTTCTGGTCCAGGGAAGACATGGCTTGGCAGTTCGGGCTGGACTGTTCCCATGAGGCACAGGAGTCAGACTGATTTGCATATGGCCATGTCTGAACTGGGGTGGTGGAGTGAGCTAAAGAATGATGATGGATTAAACCCAGATCAGTTGACTGGGGGTGAGTGTTTGATTTGCTCAGGCGCTCCGTCCATCATCCCCTTTGGTATCGCTTTGTTCGCCCTAAGTTGGCAGGGTATGCCCAGACGTAGGTCCCTTGCTCACTTTGCCACTGGATTCAAGCTAGCCTGGCTGATGACGGCTGAATGGCCAGAAACCGGTCCCAGGATGCTTGTTTCCGGTCCAGGGAAGACATGGCTTGGCAGTTCGGGCTGGACTGTTCCCATGAGGCACAGGGTCAGACTGATTTGCATATGGCCATGTCTGAACTGGGGTGGTGGAGTGAGCTAAAGAATGATGATGGATTAAACCCAGATCAGTTGACTTGGGGTGAGTGTTTGATTTACTCAGGCGCTCCGTCCATCATCCCCTTTGGTATCGCTTTGTTCGCCCTAAGTTGGCAGGGTATGCCCAGACGTGGGTCCCTTGCTCACTTTGCCACTGGATTCAAGCTAGCCTGGCTGATGACGGCTGAATGGCCAGAAACCGGTCCCAGGATGCTTGTTTCCGGTCCAGGAAGACATGGCTTGGCAGTTCGGGCTGGACTGTTCCCATGAGGCACAGGGTCAGACTGATTTGCATATGGCCATGTCTGAACTGGGGTGGTGGAGTGAGCTAAAGAATGATGATGGATTAAACCCAGATCAGTTGACTAGGGGTGAGTGTTTGATTTGCTCAGGCGCTCCGTCCATCATCCCCTTTGGTATCGCTTTGTTCGCCCTAAGTTGGCAGGGTATGCCCAGACGTGGGTCCCTTGCTCACTTTGCCACTGGATTCAAGCTAGCCTGGCTGATGACGGCTGAATGGCCAGAAACCGGTCCCAGGATGCTTGTTTCCGGTCCAGGGAAGACATGGCTTGGCAGTTCGGGCTGGACTGTTCCCATGAGGCACAGGGTCAGACTGATTTGCATATGGCCATGTCTGAACTGGGGTGGTGGAGTGAGCTAAAGAATGATGATGGATTAAACCCAGATCAGTTGACTGGGGGTGAGTGTTTGATTTGCTCAGGCGCTCCGTCCATCATCCCCTTTGGTATCGCTTTGTTCGCCCTAAGTTGGCAGGGTATGCCCAGACGTGGGTCCCTTGCTCACTTTGCCACTGGATTCAAGCTAGCCTGGCTGATGACGGCTGAATGGCCAAAAACCGGTCCCAGGATGCTTGTTTCCGGTCCAGGGAAGACATGGCTTGGCAGTTCGGGCTGGACTGTTCCCATGAGGCACAGGGTCAGACTGATTTGCATATGGCCATGTCTGAACTGGGGTGGTGGAGTGAGCTAAAGAATGATGATGGATTAAACCCAGATCAGTTGACTGGGGGTGAGTGTTTGATTTGCTCAGGCGCTCCGTCCATCATCCCCTTTGGTATCGCTCCTGTATACAGAACCCTTGGCGCAAGTGGTGGTCAACAACAAAAAGTCTGAGGTGTTTGAGCTGGGCCGTGGGACTCGCCAGGGTTGTCCACTGTCCCCCTTGCTCTTCACCCTCACCCTGGAGCCATTGGCGGCATGGATCCGCAGAGACCCAATAATTAGGGGACTGAAGTGGTTGGAAACATGGGAAGACCGCATATCTCTTTATGCGGGTGATATCCTGCTGTACCTCGTGTCCCCCAAGGCGTCGCTCCATAGAGTGCTGAATATTTTTACTAACTTCGGGAAATACTTGGGTTACACAATCAACTGGAGTAAGTCCCTGCTGTAAGTTCTCCATGGAGACTATTCTCCCCTGCCCAGGGGATGTACTATCCAAGTGGTAAGAGATGGCTTTCAATATTTGGGAACCTATATCACAACAGATCACAGGACTTGCTATGAACTAAATTTACTACCGCCCCTGCAGAGACTGAAGCGAGACGTAGCTAGCTGGAAGGTGCTCCCACTATCCTTATTGGGTAGGGCAGCGCTGTTCAAAATGATGTCGCTACCAAGGTTCCTCTATGCGCTTCAAATTTTCCCAGAACCGGTCCCGGCGCGTTACTTTAAAGAAATTGAGGGCCTACAAAGAGAATTGCTTTGGGAAGGCAGATCCCGCATAGCTTTACAAAAGCTAACCTTGAGTTGGTATGATGGAGGAATCGGGCTACCAGATGTTAAAAAATACTATTGGGCGGCCGACTTGATCGCAATTAACCAGTGCACATACCGCTGCTGGGATGACCCCGGCTACAGGATGGACAAATGTCTACTGCCACGCGGTAATTATAACATGGCATTATACTCCAAGCCCCAAAGGTTTCCCCCGACGGGACCGACCAAACACTCAGTACAGGTATGGCATGCTGTCAATCGAAGCTTGGGATGGGATCGGAGGCTCACTCTGGCTACTCCACTGTGGGACTCGGAACAGTTGGGCACCCTGAGGACCACTAAGGGGTTTGACAAGTGGGATCTGATCGGAATCACAAAGATTGGAGACCTGTGGTGAAAGGGTGAGGCGGTCACATTTGCAAATCTACAACAAGAATATGAACTGGCCAATACTGAACACTTTCGATACTTGCAGGTGAGACACGCACTAACATCACACTTACCAAAGGGTGAATCTCCCCCAGAGTCCTCGCCATTGGAGGATAGATTGCTTGCTGGATATATGCCAACGAAAGCGATATCCCTGACCTATAAAAAGTTGATTAACAACACCCTGATCCCCTCAGACAGATCCGGGAACACTGGGAGGGGGATGGGCTGGAACTCGATGATGAGGAATGGCAAGAAGCAGTGGCCTCCCCTCGGGAGGTTGCAATCTCCTCCATATTGCGATTAGTACAGCTTAAGATTCTCCACAGAATATATATTACAGGGCCTCAACTCGTCAAAATGGGAAAAGCAGATGAGGGAATGTGTAGAAGACAGTGTGGATTTACAGGTACATTTATGCACATTGTGTGGGAATGTGTGCACATCCAGAGCTACTGGAAGGGTGTCCATGATTGTATCGGGGAGGTCCTTGGGTTGAAACTTGGACTTGAAGCCAAAAGATGTCTCCTCAATGTCTGGGAACCCACCGACTTAACCAGTAAAGGCAAA
This sequence comes from Calotriton arnoldi, assembly GCA_963921515.1. NCBI lineage: Eukaryota > Metazoa > Chordata > Amphibia > Caudata > Salamandridae > Calotriton > Calotriton arnoldi. The sequence goes on from CAWUFW010000311.1 coordinate 20,884, forward strand.
ATATGGGTAACTCTGGGTTTGATGGTGGCAAAAAGGAATATTGTCCAACTGTGGGGTTCCGGGATATCGCCCAGGGTGGAGACCTGGAGAGCTAACATGGACTGGTGTATGGCTAGAGAAAAAACGGTATACATTGCACGGGGATGCCCCAAAAATGGTCTGCTATATGGAATAACTGGAATGTCTATCGTGGCAATATTTGTACCCCACCATATTCCCCTTCCCTTGAAGACCCCGCAACTCCATAATGATTGAAAATTTACCAACTACTGTCTATACGATGTGTCGGAATTATCTATGTACACTTATTGAAATTTGCAATCATCCCTTCTAACTGTGTTTAACAATTCCCGCCTCTCTTTTGTTCAATAAAAAGAATTTATAAAAAAAAAAAAACTAAATAAACCAATATTTTTAAAAAGAAAAAAGGGAGCAAAAGCATTCACGAGTTAGGGAAAGGTCTTCTCTTGGCAAAGTAAGGACAGGACAACTATTCTGAAACACACAATTAAATACGTTTGGTTTCATCAAGCACTTTTTCCCACCAAGTCCCCGGAGATGGGACCAATCAGGTTGTAATCACAACTAACTGTCAATTAATGTTATCTGCGCTGACTTTCCCTAAAGGCAAACAATAAGCTGCTCTTCTACCTAAGTATCTTGTTCCTGCAATGAGAAGGAAAGCATTAAAGCAACTCCATGGGGATGACTTCAAGTAGAGTCATGCTTTTGTGATGTTGTAATTAAACCAGGGGTCTTATCCGTTATGGGAGAGTTTAATTTGTCTCTCTTCTTTGCAGGGATTTTAAATGCCTGAGCCAGTTCGCTCTATTTTGTGCCAGTGGGTGGACTTGTCAGCAGAATTATTCTTGAGAGTATGTTGCTGGCTAGGAGACCCATCCACTTTTCCATGTCTTGGAGAGCAGGGAAGGAGGCCTTGATATTTCAATGAGCGTCAAGGAAATGTTCATCTTTATTGAGGTCATAGTATTCCCATCCATTTTTATAATTATAGGCTTGAAAATGCCAAATTTTATGTCCCATCTCAAAGCTTAGGGTGAACAACAAGAAATTTGATTAATGTTAAGGTTAGTTTCATAGGAATAGTGTGCAGAGATGCTTATACTGTGGCCTTTCAATGTTAGTGGACTCTTCTGTGTTGTCTTTAATAATAGCCTACCCTGCTGGTTCCTTAGGAGGCATGCAAAAATTGGTCTACATGTTGTGCGTTTATTGCAATCCCGCATTCTAAAGCTCTCTGAAAATCAACTGGCAGAGAGAATTTGATGCCCAGCATGCAGGCAGAACGTCTGTTTGGAAGCGTAGCATGTTAAAATGTGAGTTTGCATGAATTCCATAGAAGTGAATATGGTGCTTTCTCAAGCAGTCTTCCAGTCAGATGTTGTGTCAATGGAGGTGCCAATTATAATGGCCCTAATCAGGGATTGTGTTTCACAGTCCTCCAAGTCATCAATTCGCTTTATGGGTTACCTTAGACGCTGTTGAAAGGAGGCTATGTAGATGTGTAAAAACTACTACACATTGTAGACTGACTGCCAGTATGTTTTTTTAACATACTGGAGAGTGCTTGAGACTAGGTTGCGGAAAGGAGGGTTTAGCTACGAATCAGCTGGCCCTCCTGGGATGAAATGCAGCAGTGGACCCCTTCCTCCTTAAGACCCACTGGAGGTTGTGCGCAACCTCAAATGACACCAACAAGCAGAGAGATTGCCACCATCCGAGCGACTTTGTAGAAGCTCATCTACAGCTGATTATGACGACAAAGCTGGCTCAAACCATGAACACACCTCACAACAGGCAGACATCATGGACAAATGATTTGCTACTCTAGTTCCAAAGTATTGCAAAACCTACTAACAACTTCTTTTCTCCTTTTTTTCTGTTCCTATGGCTTGAAACATTCGTCTCTACAAATACTCCTGCTTACACCACCCTTGCTATGTTGAGTGACATCCGACAGTGGGTGTTTTGACCAGGACCAGACAGATGTCCAAAATATGACTGTCCTCGAGCATGTGGGGTTGATGGGAAGGAAAAGTCCTCTGCATGGTTAATGGGCAGCTAGCCCTGCCCAGAGTGCCCAACAGGACTGTTGTCTGGATCCCTAATGCTGATTTTTGTTGTCATAAGTAAACACAGATCATGCGTATAGGTCATGACTTATGCCTGTCTCATGTATTGTGGTCTTGTTGGACTGGGAGGAGCGCCCAAAGCACTACCCCATGGTGGTAGAAGGTCACTGCCTTCACCAGGAGTTAAGCAGCATGAAGGAGTGGTGGCAGCATACCGTTTAGTGATCAGTAGGATGGAACAGGTTCTTTTTAAACTGTGTCACTGGAGTGAGGCCTGCAGGCTTACTCATCTTTTAAAGTTCTGCTGCTCTGTGCTTAACTCACCATTCACCTACATCAGTTAGCTGTGAAGTGCTGTGCAGGAGTGGTGACTCTGCACTGGCTGTATGTGTGCCTGGGAAGGGTACAGTACAGGGATAAAGCAGTGCTATGTAGCGAGTGAGTGCATTTTGAATGCATGTACTGGGTGTATGTGTAACTGCGAGGGGCGCAGTACATGAAAGATGTAGTGCTATGCGGTGTATGCATGGTGAGTGAATGTACTGGGTGTATGTGTAACTGAGGAGCACAGTACATGAAAGATGTAGTGCTAGGCAGTGCGTGCATGTACTGGGTGTATGTGTACCTGTGAAGAGTACAATACATGAAGGGTGTAGTGTTCTGTAGACCACACATTTGTGCGCTGGCTGTAGGTGTGCCTACAAGCCGAGCAATACACAAAGGATACAGTACTGAGCAGTGCACACAGAGTGAATGAGTGTGCTGAGTGTATGTGTGCCTGTGGTGGCATAATACATGGAGGTAGTGCTGGACAGTGTGTGTGCTGTGTAAATACACTGAGTACAAGTGTATCAGTAATGGTACATTACATGGAGGACCATGAGTTCCATTTTGGGAGGCCCAGGCCTCCGTGATGATGACATGAGGAGTTAGAGTAATCCAACCAGACGGATTGGTGTATTGTTGCTTTCCTGTGAGCTGGGTGGGACACACTGGAGTATCGAGAGCAAGGCTCTCCCTGTACGCTTCTTAGGAGGCTCTTTGATTCAATGAGAGATCACGAGAAAAGGGCCTGGACACATCTCATGAAAGAGATGGGGCTGATAAGGAAACTGTAAAGAGTGGGTCTGGGAGCCCAAAATTAACCTTTTATTGCACATATTACTGTGGCTGACATCCCGGTGTGAACTCTAGTAACTCCCATGGCCTGTGTTGTGGGACTATCAGCTTTGGAGTCTCTCCTACTGTAACAGGTGGCTTTTCAAGAGGCAGAGGAGAAGTATGTACTTAAAATAAAGCAGAACCCCAACATAAAACTTCAAAGACCTAGACCCTAAATCATATTTGGTGTTTGGAAATGGACTAAAAGGAGGGGAGGTTGCGATCCCTAAAATTGTCATCTGCCAAGAAGCCAGAAGGGCTGTATGAGGAGGGGAATTTCCAGGAGGAGGCACCGTGGTAAGGACTGCCATGTGGTAAGGGCTGAAGCCTTGCGTGGCAGTGCTGCTGCAAGCTCGTATACCAGGAAAGGCTGCCAGGAATAATTGTGCTATGTGGATCAGGCAGGCCCATGAACTGTGAGCAGCTGTAACCCATAGATCACCAGGAGAAACGAGAACTGTAACTGACTCAACCCTGTGGACTGAGTGAGGGCACTATTGGAGCATCTCCACCTCACTGGGATCGAGAGCATTGCCACCTCACTGGGACAAGTTCAGAAGCATCGGCATTCCCCCTCTTGAGAACGTGGAAACTTACCCTGAAGGAGGAGTGCGGAAACACCTCTGATAGCTGCTGCAGCATGACAGCATAGGATAAGGAGATAGCCTGTTCTTACTGAGTGCTGCCGCTACGTTCACATGTTGCCAGCTCATCTGAGCAGGAATTGAGTTGTTGGGAGTGCCTGTGGATGGGGAACTCTTGGTGACTAGTTCCTTTGAACACATTCTCCTGGTGACTAATTCCTTTGAACACACTCTCTGGATAATTCTTAGAGTCTGTGTCCCATCAGCCCTAGTAGACAGCATCCTCAGGGCCCTGACTGAGATCCTTAGCAAGACTCTGCTAGAGAAGAGTTTTATCAGAGATGATTTTAACACTACATGAGTCCGTAATGGAATACATGGAGCCCCAGACCATGCAGGACGTACAACAGCAACACTCTTTCTGAGTGGGCCACTTCAGCGGGGCTAAAGGATGCATGTGTTTGGCATCCAACAGAAAAGGCTTATACCTTCTACTCAGCATCCCACAAGTCCCTCTCCTGTCTAGACCACTTCTTCCGCCACACCACAGACATAAGAGGAGTGGTGGGGCTCAGATTCTTCACGGGGCACCTCAGACCACTCACTGCTTGGGTTTCAGCTCTGTTGAATGAGAGGAGGGCAACACACTTTGTGGCACATGAACCCCCTAGTAGTTGACAATCTTCTCAGCATTGCCCTGTGAAGAGATAAATGCTTACTCCCAACTCAATGAGGGATCAGTACCCTCAACCACAGTGCTGTGGGAAGTCTTCAGAGTGATCACGCATGGGAGATCAATTACCTTTTTACGTAATAAGACACAGGAACAGGAGAAGACCATTATGTCCCAAGAGCAGAAATCCTTCACCTAGTGTGAAAGTTTGCAGATACTCATGATTAGTCCACATTCAAACTACTTGAATCAGCCATGATCCAACTAAGACAGTTGTCCTTGGATTCAGCTAGGGTCAGCTAAATGGCTTCACAACACTGCATTTTCCAGTCAGGCAATCATATGAGAAATCGTGGGTGCGCTTCCGAGTGGCATAATCATAAAAGGAGCTAACTGCCTGTTCGTTATGCGTTTAATCAGATAGCCTGATACCATCAATTTGTCTTCCTCTAATGCATACTCAATATATTTTTCAAGATTATACAATGACTGGTCTGCACTTTATGTAGAGTTGTTTATAAAACTCAATTTATTTGATAAAAAGAAGAGTAACATGCTTCAATTTTGACCAGTGACGTTAACTACCCAGTAAGTATCACTGTAGACCAGTGACCTCTTCCGCCATTCGGGCACAATGCACACTCACTACATAGAAGTCAGAACGAGTCTGAACAAATGTGTGTAGGGTACAACATAGTGTACTCAGAATGGACGGCGTAAGACGAGGTGGGCAACTAAAAAGGAACAACTTAAATGAAGTGGGGAAAGGGATGAAGGACATGGGAGATGGTCTTGCAAAAGTGTACTTCGCTGATTTTACTGGCAGTCAAAAATAAAGTTACCAGTAAGTGTAAAATGGTTCAGGACATCCATTACTGAGGCACATCACAGCAAATGTGGAATTGCAGCTACAAAGCATTCACTTGTGTCCAGAATACAGAAATAGCTACACAATTATTAATGGTACCCAACCAGGCAGGGCTGAAAGCCATTTACCCAGGATCACAGGCAAACTGTTGGATATGTTGTCTCCCAATTTTAGATGTTTTGGGGAAGGAACTCTTTAAAGATATTAGTCGTTTATAACATCAAGGTTCTGTTCCACAAAAGCAATTTTGGCACAAAAATGAAGGTTTTAAAAATCTAAACAATAACTCAAACATAAAGAGGACATCAAAATTCGAATTCCGTGACACAAGAAAAGATGTATAATGTGTATTAATATTCCAAGTTGAATTAAGGCAAGACACTGGTCCTTCCATTTGGGCTAAAGGCAGCAAAAGTGAAACGGAAATCGTCTCATCCAATTGAGTTATATGCCATGAAAAAATCAAAAAGGAAATTGATACTTATAATTATTTACCTTAACCTTAATAAATCTTTATTCGGCATAACCGCCATTAAAGCACACAAAATATCAAAATATACAATAAATAAAACAGTTAAAACAAACAATAAAATAGATAAATAGGAATTACATAAAATTCGTTATATAGTGCAATAAACATAGATTAGCCATGTAACTAAGGTAAGGCCCCTTTGCAATGTTTACTACTCTCATAACATCTAATTCATCATTCTTATAGCAGAAGCTGTCATACAACAACAACCTTCAGAAGGCTAACCTTTTTTTGTCTTAGGCTTCATATGTTCTACAAAAAAGTTGAAAAGCAAATACAATAGGTTGGCTGGTATCACTTCTCAGGATACTGATTGCTGATTTACAGTCCCTAATCCCCAGGTTGTGGCCCAAATCGAGCTGAAGGGGAATAAGTGTAGTTCTACCAGGGAGATTAGTGAGGAGTCACAAAAAGCAGTTTTCAAATATCTCCAGACTATTTACATTCACATGGACCCAGAGTTCCCTGCCATAGAAGGTCGCCCCTAGGGCTTGCAGATTATAAATTTGAAAGGCTGGGAATATAGGACGAAATGTAGAACCTCAATGAGACCTCTCAATACCTCCTGTATATTGCTCCAACTTAAACCTACACTTCTGGATGTGGGGGGACCAGTCAAACCGCTCTGTAAGCCAGTGGCGGCTGCTCCCGGTGTGACTAGGTAGGGCAGCAAGGGTGTGTGGGGGTGTGAGGGAGATAAATACATTAAACAAAATATATTCATAAAAAAATACGACTTACCTGATGCTGCGTCTGCTCCGTCTTCCTTCTCTTTTGGTCCTTGTCTGGTGCCCACTGCGCAGACTTCCAGATGCCAATCCCAGTGCTGCTCTCATGGGATTGGTCTGAGTGGCCTGCTTTGCCACTCATACAGTGTCTGGGAGCCTGTGGCTTTTCCCCACCCGGCTGTACAACACAGCCAGGCGGAGAAATGCTAAGTGCGCATGATGGTTTGGCCGGCCTAAGACTGCCAGCCAAACCGTCATGCGCACTTAGAAGTGCTTACCACTCCTCCTCCTGAAGCTCAGGAGGATGGCCCGGCCCCCTCCAGTCCAGCGACTCGGCTACCCAGCAGAGGCAATGGTGAAAAAGAAAATGATAATGAAATTATTTTATTATCATTTTTTTTTAATTGTTGCCTCTGCTGGGTAGAAGCAGTGGGGCGACACTCCTCCGCCATAGCGGAGGAGCCACCCCTGCTGTAAGCATGACCCCAAGTACTAGAATATGTGGACTCTCTCCAGGGGAACACCACTTAAAATCGGGTTGGGGCGAGCCAACGGACAGGGATTAATAATTTACATTATTAGGAAACCAGAATGTGAACAGCTCTAAATGTGTAAATGACCAACCCCTCTCTATTGAAGACTGTTAGTACAGATATGCATGTTTTGGTATTCATATAGCGCTGTACATTATTTGGGGATTTCACAAATACATCGAACACATTCCATTTCACAATTTTAGGCACTGAGACCGAGATTTGAAATTGGGTCTCCAGGGAACAAAGTCAGGGGCTCCAGCCACTATACCACGTATGTTTTAACAGTTGCCCTAATTGGCAACATTCTGAGGAAGGCGAAAGATGACACAGTTGATACAAACAATCAAACTATGGCCACTCAGAGAAGGGACCTTCACCTGGGCCGGAAGGGTGGAGAGGACTAATTTTTGAGGGACATTCTTCAATTCACTTTCATAGGTAGCAAAATAAATTTGGACAAATTGCATGCCCTCAAAAGATTAGGGGTTACTTGTGCCTTTCTGCACCTTGTCACCATACACATTTTTAATGTACGTATGTTGTTTTCTTTAGGAATGACAGCATCCATGGTATACTACTTCCTCTCACTGCTACGATCTTCCAGAATGGCCTACAGTCCCTTGCCATGCAGACTTAGGCTAGTTCATTCTAGAGTTCCCTTCTCCAGCCAGATTCCACTGCCTAGTTTTTCTTCTCGACACCAGCTCTTTTTCCCACTCCAACCTCTTGTGTCCTTGGATTAGCTTTAATTGAGTGCCATAGTTCCTTCCTACAATTTGTATCTTGCATTTGCTTCTTGCAAACTTTAACCCATCTTTTGCTAATTAGCAATTTACTCAACCTTTGGTTTCAGCCACATTTTCCATGTCTGTTAAGTCATGGCCTAAACAATTAAATGCAGATAAGATTTGACTTGACTATGAGGTTGGTGTACTTCTTTGGGTCCACCTATATCCAACAATGTCTTCTTCCATTGTTGGTAACCGCAGATCAAGAACTAGTTACAGGGTCAGACGTGCACCTCATAGAAGACAGAAATCCATCACTATCGGGTATGGTTCCTCTCTTTACTTTCATACAGCTTACTCTACTAGACAAGGAAAACCAGATAATAAATAATGTCCCAATTGGGGTACATGCTCGAAATTTGTTGGGCACGCAAACAAATACAGGCACTATGAAAAGTGATACTCCCCCCACACAGTGGCGGCCTATAAAGTGGTTGTGCAGAGGGATAGGCACATGTGCAAACTTACACCCATCCATTTAGAACCAAACACACATAATGACACCCACCCATCCACATGCACACTCATTTACACACATCCATTCACAAGCACATATACCCATTCACAACCATATAAACAACCACACACTATTCACAGCATGCATGCATAAGAACAGATACATTCCCACATACACACACACACCCAACATTCAACAAACACTTACCAGGCTTTGGCAGTGAAATCGGGTGGAGCTGTAGAAAGGCCTCAGAGGTTCCTGGAGGCTTCAGGAAAGGAAGGGACTGACAGAAGATTCCACCATCTCCTCTCATTGGCTGACCTTGTTATGGGTCAACCAATGATAGGAGGGCCTTCCCTAGCTCATCACAGAGTGGGAAGGGGTCAGTGAGAGTTTCTGACCCCACCACACTCTGTGACAAGGCATAACTGGTAGCCAGTCAGCCCTGGGCATTTCAGGGCTTAAAACTGAAATGCCCAGGTATGAGTCAATTGGCAATGCTCCCCCTCATCATGAGGGGGAGACTCTCACGAGACTTTGCCAAGTTTTCAGGACTGTGAAATATTCCGCCAAGCATAGCTTGGTTTAAGCTATCAGGCATGCACGCATTTGCACATTTAAAGTGCAGCCCTAACATGATGAGTGTCTGTCAGACTGACCTTTGCACAGACTGACAGCCACTTATGCTTGATAAGGGGAGGGTGCAGGGCGCTTTCGCCCTTAATGATGGGCTACGTCAAATCTTGAATGTGTGCATGCTTTCCTGAAGACCCTCTTGCCATGCTGTTGGGTGATGGTGATGTTTATACCCATTTGTCACATTGTAACATTCTCTTATCCCAGTTTTGTTTTGCTACCTGTCTATTACTAAACCACAATTGAAAATCTGACGACAAATTTCCCAACACAAAAAAGAAAAAGTCTGATAAATATGACATTGTCTCGACCCCCTTCTTTGACTTTGTGGTGAATGTTTCCAATATCGTTAGGGGCCTTTGATGTCTTAAAAGGTTACTGATAGTAGATTAATCAAACTACTAGACCAGCAATAATGGAAACCAACCTCCTACTAGGTGATCGTTATTTGCCAATTATAATGTTCCAGATGTTTCTCAATTAAATGAGGAGTATGTTTTAGGCAATGATTTCCAAATGTAACAGGTATACTGTGGTGATCCTGTTGTCTGTTTTGCCTATAAGTCTTACATAATGCTGATTTATTACTTGGATGCATTGATGTCAAACCTCAATAAAAAGTGTTGTTTTTTTTACAAGACAATATAGAGGTGAGGCTCTCCTCCATCGTCATTAAGAAATGCCTGGATGGTATACAGAGTAAATTGTATTACAATTGATTGTACTTCAATCTTGATAAGTCTGGAATTTCCCTGGGAGACCAGCCCAGCCCTTGTCGTGCACCCTTTTACACTGCTGAGAAATGATTTATAGCTCAAAGCTAACTTTCACCTCTCTTCATCTGTCTGGTGGCTAAAAATGCCTGTTGTCATCTTCACTCAGCCTCAAGCTCAACATCTTTTCTTCTCTCACCAAAAAGATGTTATCTGATATGAGCAGGTGTGTTACATTATTCTTTCTTCTGAAGAACAACACCTAAGCAATAAATCTCCATCAGCTTACCTAAAACTACAAAGCCCATATCCATCTTGATCAAGTGTTATTATATCACTTCTCAGTACGCTTTACTGACTTCCTGCAAGTTGAAATATTTGGGCAGATTAATTAAAGTTTATATAGGAATGTGCAAAAGCCCATTAAAGAGAGTTATTCATTTGTCTAAGGCAGTAGCTCTTAACCTGTTGTCCTGGGACCCAAGGGGTCCACAACGCCTTAAAAAATTAAATACTATTAAAAGATTCTTTTTTAAGTTTAGAAGTACATTTTATTTGGTAAATATGCAAACACAATAGAAGACGGGATAATCAATAAGCATATAATGATAATGTTAAAGTATAAAGAAATGAAATGGGGAAGAGAGAGAAAGACAAAAAAGGAGGGATGGGAAGGGGAAAGAAAAATAGCAAGCAAAACCAAATAACTGTTTAACAATATAACTAAATTAATAAATATAGAAACTGGTAGATATAGTACAATTATAGAATAACAAGTATGAATAAATTCACAGAGGTTTAGGTACTTCTTTAATGCAAGGATTATGTGAACATGTCCTGTTGGCAGAATTTTTAAAAGTTTGTTATGGGCAACCAGAGAAGATCTCTTTTAATAGCGAGAGTAACTGGATGTACATATGCTCTATCTAATCTGTGAATATAACAGACTCTAATCCACCTTGCCTGAAAAGGTACAGAAGAAGCATCCTTCTATGACTTGGTAATTTGTTGAAAGGCAACAGCAAGAAGTAAGTCAATTATACAAAAATCGCTAGATTGAGATGACCAAACCTCTGAAACGCTTCCCAGGAAAATATTAATTAAAGATAATAGGACTTGTGTGTGAAAAATAGTATTTATTTGTTGCCAAATTCATATCCAAAAGTTATGAATAGAAGGACATTCAAATAACATTTGTTTAAGATCTGCTGGAGTGATGGTGCATGACCAACAAGTAGAGGGAATATTGGGATCAATTCTATGTAATTTAGCAGGTGTAATTAGGAGTCTATTATAAATGAAAAATAAAGTTTGAGTTGTATTTGCTGCACTAGAAGATTTCCTTATTTTAGTCCAAATCTTATTCCATACTGGAATTGGAAAAGAGATTTGTGAATCAGACTCCCAATAACATTCCACCTCTGTTTTATCTTGAGTATCTGGAAATGAAGTTAAGTGTTTGTAAATTTGAGACGCAGAAGGAGAATTACATAAAATTGACTTTATACTAGATGTTGGAGAGCTAGGCATATGATTAGGGGGGAATCGATTATATGAGGATTGAACCACAGAGATTAAGGATAAGTATTTTGTTTAATATGAGGAGGGAAAGGAAAAACGTGCTTGAGCTATCGAAAAAGGAATGCAAACATCATCTTGAAAAAGTTGATAAGTCCTTTAGCAAACCAGTCTTTCCAAAAAATGGGTTTATTATGTATCTTAATATGTTTATTATAGCAACTTGATGAATTTAAAAATTGAGTTTTAATAGTTGAAGAGAAATGAAAATTGGTTGGAGAACCTTCCAAGCATTTTAAAAAATAGGAAGTGATAATGATAAGGGTTTATGAGAAAAGGAGAGATACTCCTCAAAAGAGAAAGGATTAAAAAAGGATTTTTCAAGATCCACCCACAAGGGATAGGTTTCAGAATAATTTCCAGATAATAAAAATGAAGACTGTTTAAGAAAGAAAGCTGTATGGTAAGAATGAAAATTAACACCTCCTATGTGTTTAGGTCTTTTGAGTTTACAATTAGACATTCTAGCCTTTTTGTTGTTTCATAAAAACTTTGAAAAAATATTATATAGTTTCTTATAATGAGAATTAGAAATATTTATAGGAATATTAGATAGATGAAACAACATTATAGGAACTAACATAATTTTTATAGTATCTAAACGACCCCACCATGATAAAAAAAGGGATGCCATCGAGATGTAAACGAAAGTAATATCGATTGCAATTCTTTCAGATTCAAGGTTACAATCTCTTGAATAGAAGCATTGAACCATAGCCCAAGATATTTAATTTTATCAGAATTCGAGTGGAAAGAAGAAGATGTAAAATCTCCATGAAAACTATTTATTCAGGAGAAACATTTCACATTTATCAGCATTTAATTTATAGCGTTAGACAAAAAGCAAATGTATCTACCTCTGTTAAAAAGGCTGGTAAAGAAGTCTGCGGTTGTGAAATAAAGAGTAAAATGTCATACGCATAAACTGAGAGTTTTAATTGTTTGTCACCATAGGAAAAACCTTTAATGTGTGAGCTCATCCGAATTCTTATTAAAAAGGGCTCTAGCGCAAGAACAAACAATAGGGTAGATAAGGGGCAACCTTGTCTGACACCCCCGTAAAGGGAAAATGACGGGGATATAAGTCAATTAGCTAAAGTAGAGGATTTAGGAGAAAAATGTAACAAAGAAACATAATTAAATTTACAACCAAAACTAAACCAAGAAAGCACAGAAAAAATAAAAGACCAACTAACTAGATGAAAAGCCTTCTCAGCATCTAAAGAAATAGCCGTCAAAGCATATTTATATGCCTTAGATTGACTTAGTGTTACAGCAAACAAATGATGGACGGAATGCTGACAATGCAAACATTCTCCCCCAGTCAAAAGATCTGGGTTAAATCCATCGTTCTTTTGCCCACTACGCCACCCCAGTTTGGACCCAGCCATATGCAAATCAGTCTTGACCCTGTGCCCCATGGGAACAGTCCAGACCGAACTGCCAGGCCAGGTCCTCCCTGGACCGGAAACAAGCATCCCTGGACCGGTTTCAGGGTATGTCACCCTTCTTCAGCCAGGCTAGCTTGAATCCAGTGGCACAGTGAGCAAGGGACCCACGTCTGGGCATACCCATCCCACTTAGGGCAAAAAGTGTTACAGCAAACAAATGATGGACGGAATGCTGACAATGCAAACATTCTCCCCCAGTCAAAAGATCTGGGTTAAATCCATCGTTCTTTTGCCCACTACACCACCCCAGTTTGGACCCAGCCATATGCAAATATGTCCGTTGCTCACTTTGCCACTGGATTCAAGATAGCCTGGCTGATGACGGCTGTAAGCCAGAAACCGGTCCCAGGATGCTTGTTTCCGGTCCAGGGAAGACATGGCTTGGCAGTTCGGGCTGGACTGTTCCCATGAGGCACAGGGTCAGACTGATTTGCATATGGCCATGTCTGAACTGGGGTGGCGGAGTGAGCTAAAGAATGATGATGGATTAAACCCAGATCAGTTGGCTGGGGGTGAGTGCTTGCAATGTTCAACACTCCGTCCATCATCCCCTTTGGTTTTGCTATGTTCGCCCTAAGTTGGCAGGGTATGCCCAGGCGTGGGTCCCTTGCTCACTTTGCCACTGGATTCAAGATAGCCTGGCTGATGATGGCTGTAAGCCAGAAACCGGTCCCAGGATGCTTGTTTCCGGTCCAGGGAAGACATGGCTTGGCAGTTCGGGCTGGACTGTTCCCATGAGGCACAGGGTCAGACTGATTTGCATATGGCCATGTCTGAACTGGGGTGGCGGAGTGAGCTAAAGAATGATGATGGATTAAACCCAGATCAGTTGACTGGGGGTGAGTGCTTGCAATGTTCAACACTCTGTCCATCATCCCCTTTGGTTTTGCTATGTTCGCCCTAAGTTGGCAGGGTATGCCCAGACGTGGGTCCCTTGCTCACTTTGCCACTGGATTCAAGATAGCCTGGCTGATGACGGCTGCAAGCCAGAAACCGGTCCCAAGATGCTTGTTTCCGGTCCAGGGAAGACATGGCTTGGCAGTTCGGGCTGGACTGTTCCCATGAGGCACAGGGTCAGACTGATTTGCATATGGCCGTGTCTGAACTGGGAGTGGCGGAGTGAGCTAAAGAATGATGATGGATTAAACCCAGATCAGTTGACTGGGGGTGAGTGCTTGCAATGTTCAACACTCCGTCCATCATCCCCTTTGGTTTTGCTATGTTCGCCCTAAGTTGGCAGGGTATGCCCAGACGTGGGTCCCTTGCTCACTTTGCCACTGGATTCAAGATAGCCTGGCTGATGACGGCTGTAAGCCAGAAACCGGTCCCAGGATGCTTGTTTCCGGTCCAGGGAAGACATGGCTTGGCAGTTCGGGCTGGACTGTTCCCATGAGGCACAGGGTCAGACTGATTTGCATATGGCCATGTCTGAACTGGGGTGGCGAGTGAGCTAAAGAATGATGATGGATTAAACCCAGATCAGTTGACTGGGGGTGAGGGCTTGCAATGTCCATCATCCCCTTTGGTTTTGTTAGATTGACTTAGGACATTAAAAAAAATCTAGTATTATCAGATATATGTCTATCTTTAACGAAACCACATTGTTCCTTACCAATTAATTGAGGTGATAAAGTATCTAAACGAGGGCAAGTATTTTCGCAAATATCTTATGATCTAAATTGATTAAAGAAATAGGCCTATAGTTTGTGCACAATGTACAGTCTCTGTTTTCTTTGGGAAGAATACATATTAAAGCATCTTGAAACGACCTACCAGATTTCTGGGAAGATATAAAGTAAAGAAACAATTGATGTATTTTAGGAATAAGAATTTTGGAGAAATGAGCATAAAACTCTACAGTGAAACCATCAGGCCTTGGAGCTTTCCCTCTTTTAATAGCAGTAAGAATATTGTGATCAGAATATAGAGAGGAAAAATCCACATTAAGAGAAGAGGGAGGAATGATAGAGGACAAATACTGAATGATATCTTCATAATGAGAATGAGATTCGGGAGTAAAAAAGTCTGACAGAAATGAGTACATTCTGAGAGTTTATCTTCATCAATGCGATTAGTAGAAGTTAGAAGATATCAATATTGGTACATTCTTTTTAATCTTAAGGTAATTAGCGAGAAGTTTCCCTGCCTTTTTTGATCGCCATAATATTTAGTACTATAATTAAGTAAATACAAATTAGCGATTTCTGTGGAAAGTTTATTAAAAGCAAATTTATCCTTGTCTTAGTTCCTCAAGACAAGATTTAGAATTTGTAGAATAAAAAGAATGTTCTAATTGTTTAATACACAAGTTAAGTGATTGTATAGTGTTGAATAACGATTTCTTTTTTTGAGCTACGAAAGAAATAATGAAATCTCTAGAGGCAGCTTTAAAAGTGTACCAAATAATCTGAGGAGAACAACCTGGAATTTCATTTTCTAGAAAAAATGTCAGCAAATCTTTTAAACCTTGAGTAAAATTGGGGAAAGAAGAGAGTTATTGAATTTCCATCTCCTAATTCCCTGAATGGGTGGAAGTAGATCTAAATGTAGTATGACAGGAGCATGGTCTGAAATTAATATGGAGCCTATATCAGAGTAAGACACATGTTGTGCAAGTGATTTAGAAATGAACAAATATCAATTTGAGATTGAGAAGAATGTAAAGGAGAGAAAAAAGCATACTCTTGAAGGGTAGGGTTACATAATCTCCAGGCATGTACAAGGGACCTTTGATGCATAGTAGATGTAAATTGAGAATGTACATGTGAAGGAATGAATTTAATTTTACAACGTCTATCAATAATTGGATCAAGAACCATGTTACAGTCTCTGCCAGCTAATATAATCATCATTAGAAGTCATTCAGTTAGACAAAATCTGGGGCCAGAACGACATATCAGGATTAGTGGGGGGATACAAATTAAAAATAGTCATCGGTATTTTATTAACTAATAAGGAAGCAGAAACCCATCTGCTCTCAGCATCAGCATCTTGACCTATAATTTGTAAATCCAAATGTTTGTGACATAAAATAACTACACCATTGTGTTTCCGTAAACCTGGAGAAGCGAAAATATGTCCAACCCATTGACGTTTGAGTTTAGATATTTCCTTCTGTGTTACGTGAATTTCTTGCAATAAGACGATGTCACCTTTTAGACCAGAAACATATAACAAAACCCTTTGACGTTTCATGGGTGATCCTAAACCTTTAACATTCCAAGATAGAATTCTTAATGCCATCTTTACTACAAATAACAAGTTTAAAGCTTTAAACAAATAACATTCAGCAAAATGCATTAATATCATATATGTAATAAGATTTAGCAAAAAAGAAACAATATATCAATAGAAGTAGATAGTATATGAGAAAAAAGTATATTCATGAAGCAATAAGAAATACTTAGTAAATAGAGAAAAAGGAAAATGAAAGAAAAAGGAAAAGAAGGAAGAGAGAAAGAAAGATGAGAAATATATATTATAAGTGTGAACATTCCAGGAAAAAAGCCATATGAAGGGAATAAAAGTTGAGAGAGAAGATAGAAAAGATAGAGACAGAATCCATGTAAAAAAATTAACAAAAGGATATACCAAAAAAATATAGGGAAATCGAGGGTGGTGAAGCCACATAGGGAAGATGACACAACCAACCAGGACGATAAACGGGAAAGAGAAGACACCATCCAGACGGATTAAAAATCACACTGAGCAACCATGAAGACTGCACCTAACATGAGAAAAAGAAAACATGTTATACAAAAACACAATAACACATTATTAAAACATGTCAAGAAAAGGAAGTTATACTTAAATAAAATTTTAACAAAATAATCAAGTTGTAGATAATCGGGCAATTTCCATTTCTTCTTCTTAACAATTATCCAAGAACTGCTTTAATAGATCAGAATCCTTATAGTTTGTGGTTTTGATTTTATAAGCCAACTTAAAGAGGCAAGGATGGAAAAGGCCATATCTGGCATTCAGACTCCGAAGTACAGGTCTCATGTCCAAAAACGTCTTCCTCCTATCCGCCGTTGCCTTAGTATAGTCCTGAGTAAAGAAAAGAGCAGATCCTTGCCATGAGATTTTGTCTTTAAATTTTACTGCCTGTAAAACTTTAAGTAGATCAGTATATTTCAAAAAAATAAAAAATGATGCCTCTTGGTTTGTTTGATGAGTATGCTGTTCGTGGGTTATGACCCAGACGATGTGCTCTTTGGATATTTAATGCTGGATGTTTAGGAAAACCAAGAATTTTAGGAAGAAAAGATTGAAAAAGAAGAGAGGTTTAGACCCTTCGAGCTCCTCTGCCAGACCATAAATACACAAATTATTGCGTCTGTGTCCACTTGGATAGAAGGAACCTAATTCACAACAGTTTGAAAAGAATCCACTCAGTGCTTTATTTGGGTAACTTTGTGTTCCATATTTGACCATTTGTCATCAAGATTTTGAAGACGCACGTTTGTTTCTTCCATATATAGTTTAAGCGCTCATATCTCCTCAAGAATTAATTCCATAGATCTTTGTGGTGGAGATATAGCGGGCGAAGGTGGATCTTTTTAACTCGTTTACCTGACACAAGCTTAGAGGAGGAGGTGGGCAACTTACATACGAGCTTAGAAGTAGGAAGTGGAGTATTAGATGGTGTTACTCCTAATGGAAGAGATGACGCACCTTGCTCTGACTCCTCCATATTGTCTTGAAGAATACTAAAAGGATTGTAGTCCACAAACGATGGAGAAGCAGGAGGACTATTAACAATACGTCAAACAGACCTTGTTTTCCCCATAAACAAAGTAGCACAAGCAACAAATTCCGTGAATTAAGGAAGTATAATTTGAAGAAGGATTAGACAATAAGGCAACACTTCAAAAAACAAGGGAAAAACAGTTTGAGAGGAAACCTGAATAACTGGATAATCTTGCACTAGTCAAGTTCCAAAATATCCAATGAAAAAATCATTCCCCCAAAAAATGAGTAAAAATTCCACATGGAAAACAAAAAAGAGACTTGAAATGACAGCAATAGAGACTAAAAGTAAAAATATGCAGTCGCCAGTTGAGCTTCATAGACCAAAATAGCAGTTTGCAGCTTGTTAAAACAAAAATATGCTGTATCTAAATATTTTCTCATAAATAATCATTGCTTAATAGATGTGGCAATTAGCATTCTTAGCAGCATAATAAAACACACAAAACACTATAAGAAGTGTCACATCAGTTGCTGTTTGTAGCGTTGAGGAGAGAAATTTCTGAGGCGGCAGAGCGGTGAATTCAAAATGGCGGCCACGAGTCCCGCGAGGGAAACGTGCCTGAAGATGAAGTAAGAAAAACTTCGGCATACGTTCACCAAGGGCACACTCGTTGTTCAATATTTGACCAGGAGCTTTTCATGACATCAAGGGTTCCATTTCAGGTGGTGCAAGAATGAAGTAGCCATCCGGAGGAATCTCGGCTTCCTCATCCGCCACGGAGCTTCGGCAGCCATCTTCATTGGCGTCCCACCACGCTCCCCCCGTTAACAGATTATTAAAGTGTATATAAATAAAGAAGCAAAATTACAATTTTAAAATGTGGAACCTGCTGATATACAAACCCTATCCACCAAGAGCTGGGCTTGGCGGAAACTCACCCGTCTCCTGGGAACAGGTCCCTTATACTGTTGCAGGGATTCTGCCCAAGAACAGAACTATGCATAGGATAATGGGACCTTAATGCGCAGGGACTAATTCATCCTACCACCTTAGTGCCCATGAGCCCAGGACTGACTAGCTATAGTGTCTCACTTGCCCTCCTACTCACTCACAGAGAAACAAGTGATTAGACACCCCAGAACACAACACTCCCGAATCTCTCAGTACTCGCGGTTGCAAGACACATCCTTTTGCTCGCACTCTTGTACCTGTCCACACTAAGATCTGACAGAGACACGAAAACAGTTTAAAATATTTATTTTAACTAACGTGCTCTAAAATGCAGTATACGTGCCACAACAAGAAGGAAAATGCATAATACCAATACAGTCAGCATAGCAGCTGGTCCCTATATCATAAAGGGAGATGTCATCATAAAATGACAATAGCGCCTTTACTCTTTCCCTGTACTAAGAAGCAATATTATTATATATTGGAAGATCTCTGGGTTTTGTGTGCAGACCCCATAACTCAGACTATAGACGAAAGTTCTACATCATAGGTGCTGTCTCGCTCTTCTCCCTGGAAAGGTCCCTCTCTAACTGCGTGCTCCCTATGCATGTATCCCCATAATACCAAAGTATGAGTTCCAAACAACAGCTGCATTGGTATGTTTTGTCTAGGTGCTAGGGCCTGACCAGAACAGAATAACAAGGGACATTGTTGTTCGACCTTGCACACCATGTTCAGAGTAAATCCCAGGAACAGGTAGAAAGCGAACGCAGCAGACAGTTCTCATGTGAAAAGAACCAAGAAAGTCTTTGGAAAAATAAAGTCATGTAGTAACGTGCGCAAAAGCTGCGCACTGTCTGCAAAGCTCATGCTAACTTAGTAAAAATGGCAATGTCCCCATCGGCCACGTGACCCCCTCACCCCCCCTCTTGGCCAGGCCGGTAGTTCCGGGCAAAGCAGAAGTCATAGGTAAGCAGAGACAATAAGAATGTCAAGGCCATCATGGTATATTACATTCCCCAACTACTGTGAATCATCGGAATAAAAAAGATCGCGGGAACAATGGAATGCCATGCAATCCAATATGCCATCTGTACCTTCCATGTTAAAAAGACATGCCATCCAATTAAGCAAATCTAATGAACCCACATGCTCCTTGTATCCAGAAGCCACTAGGAGCATTACCGGGCAATCTGCGTGAAATTTGATGAAATTCTCATCCAAGAGGCGCTGTGCCGTTGAACAGGTACTCAAGCCTGCCGACTTTCCAAGTTTGGTATCACACGCAAAGCGCCTACCCATAGAACAGTCCTGATCATGGGTCTTCAACGGACCCATCAGCAATTCATAATCCAGGGCAGTGTGTAATGTGTTGGAGAGGCAGACATCTATGGCCCATTGAAAGGGGCACCAGAGACAGTGGAGCACAGTTTGCACGCAGGTGAAGTAGGCATAACGGAATGTGAGCCAATAGTCGATGTTAAGTGTTTCCAATGGCATGAAAGGAAAAAGCTGGCGCATCCGTTCACTGTACAGCAGCAGCTGTTCCCAGCTTGGCAGCACCACAGATTGAGCAGCCATTGCAGAGTAGCAATAGAAGTACCAGTATGCCACAATTCAAGAGCAGCAGCAGAGGAAAACCTCCGAAGGCGATGGAAAAAATGGAATGAATAAAGGCCGGTATTACTCCAAAAATAGTCTGAAAGGACGAAACAAGGCCGGATCCCACAAGTTTAAAAAAGTGGGCAAGGCCTTCAGTATCAGACGCATTAAATATTTGGTGAATTAATTCTCCAAAATGGAGAGGGAGATTCGTGTTCAAAAGTGAGTGAATCTCACTTACGGTTCTTGCCACCTGCAATTCGAAGGTCTCACAGGCTTATGTGAGAGCAACTTCTTGTTGAAACAAAAGCGCTTTGAGTCTGCTTAGCTTATTGAAAACTGTTTTCAAAGTTGGAATGGAAGGCCACAACGAACTATCTTGAATCCCATACGGGGGTGGAAAAAGAACATTGCTACAGCAAGTAACACATTGTGAAACTGTTACTAAATATGGAATGCCTGCCTGTAAGCCACAGCAGTTCTGGTTATTTAAAATAAGATAACTGCCATTTGAAAGCAAAGTTAGGGTGGGAATAATAGCAGGGACAGGAGTCCCCTTCAAAAACAAGCCAAATTAGGGCCAAAATGTTACAAGCGCCGTGCAATTTAACTTGTTTACACACCAGGGAGTGTCCCACTGTAGAATCACAATCTTCGCCTGTAAGTAAAACTTCCTTCTCTGCACGTTGACAACGAAACGCAAAGGGCAGTGACCATAATTCATGAATAAAGCTACTCCCAAGCTGTTCATATCTACCTACAGGATAATGTTTCATGCACGCTGTGAACTGGAAAAGAGAGATGGGCAATGAAACAACCCCATGCATTAACCACACAGCAGAATTTGTCTCAGCTACTGAAAACGGCAACTGTTCAAGTTGTTCAATGGGTAACATCATGTATGCTGCATCCTTCATTGACATTAGTTTCTGTTTATCTGTCAAATTAAACGGTAAAAACAGTGCGGAAGTATTCAAATAATCCCATGGTACTTTCCCACTTTTCAGTGTTTGCAATGTCCAACTAAATTGCATAACAGAGTGTAACTGATTTTGGCCATGATATAATACAGACACATCATTCTGAACAATGTCAATTACAGATGATACAATATTATCTAAAGTATAAATACAAGAAGACAGTGTGTTAATACTGTTATCAACCACGGCTAGAACTTTTTCAAGATTATCTTGATCAATTTGTCGTAGGCGCACTGCTGCCTTCCAAAACTCATTATAAGCTGCATAGGCAAAACGTTTAGTTCTAGGTATTTTAGGACCTAAAAGGAAATCTGCCAGATCGATATCACCGGACAAAAGAGAAAGGTGTTGTTTCACAGATGGCAATGTGGAATGTTCTAACCATTGTTGACACAATTTACCTACTGAATATGTAGTAACAGTGTGAGAATGTGGGAAACGAGGATCAGGTATGCTTGACGTAAACCCTGTAGAGGCATTAGAAAAACGTGATTGACAAGCGTTAGTATTAGTTGGCCATTGTAACCAACCTAAAGGATCTATATTGGAGGAATTAAAAGTACCATTTTGAAACATTTCAGCTAAGGTTTCTAAAGTGTAATAGTATGTATCTGCCATGCATCATAGGCAGCTAAAGACAGTATTGATGGAGCATTCAAATTTTTAGCAGTGGCCAAACCAAAACAGGTAGTTTGTTGAACTGCCAGATTTAAAAATATCAGTTGAGACGGTATCAAACATGCACGATGCAGTGACTCTATGCCCCTTACCTGCCAATTTTTGGTACCCCAAATAGACTTCAAATCAATTGTATCTTTCCAGTAATCATAACCCTTCAGGGACAAATCGGATATAAAGGAAGAATAGACCAATTTAGAATGGGTCAGCATGAATTTCGAGCTAGTAGTGAAATTCAATTTGTAAAAATATGATCTCGGGTCCCACAGATTGTAACCCGAAAAATAGATGAATTAACTTTTTCTAGTTTGGGAGCTCCCCTGGGATGGTGTCGGACAATGCTCCCATTGTGTTTAATAAAAAATTGGTCTTTGCGTGTTGGTTTTGTGTAAAAAATGATGGCCATAATGTTGGTAATAGAATAAATCTGCATAATTTGCGGAATTTAAGTAGAAATCTTCAGTATCAAAAGCAGTATAATATTTCAAGTCCGAAAACAATGAATAAACAGCGTTCACATCCCACTCATCAGAGTGTATCCGAGGCATAATAACATCACCCAAAGAAACTCGAAACACCTATCGCACTTGTAATGTTTCCGTCGGGCCATAGATTTCGAATGGTACTTTATCCAAAACGATGGCACAACAATTGGGAATGCTGAAATGTTAACTAGAGATTGATCCCTTTTCATTTTGTGGCACGAAGTGTGAGGGGCCAGTACACCGTCCACTAAGTGCACTGCAGAGCGTTCGGGTAAGTGATGGCCATCGATCAGGAGAAGGAAAACTGTCACGAAACCAATCCACATGAAGAGGAACACCATCGTAAGCACCATCCAGATGTATGTCCATGGGAGAACCAGGTAGATTCTTTTAAACCAGGAGATGAAAACGCAAATCCGTGAAGGGGGCTCTGCCTTAGATTAAGATGAGGAAGATGTCTCAGAGGAAAAGTTATCTTGGTCCATGTAGTACCGACTGGAACCTAGACTAAATAATGGGGGTTGCCGTTGTGAGAAGTTGGCCTGGCATATGCTGTCCACTAATTATAGTGGGCACCTTGCACCAGTCCAAACAACCCCTTATTGGAGATAGGTTAAAGACAACCTTATTGAAAGCTATCCTAGTGGTAGCTATGGAGAGCAGCCTTCAGGCTAAGTCTTGAAGGAATGTAAAGCAGCTTGTTTTACCAGTCTATAATCTCTTGAGTGACCAAATGAAAGAGCACCACACCAGGTATATATTCAAAATATATGTATTTATTGCTAAACACACCCCTCTAGTCTCTTTATGAGGCTAGAGTTCGAAATACACAA
This sequence comes from Calotriton arnoldi, assembly GCA_963921515.1. NCBI lineage: Eukaryota > Metazoa > Chordata > Amphibia > Caudata > Salamandridae > Calotriton > Calotriton arnoldi. The sequence continues at coordinate 43,907 of CAWUFW010000311.1, forward strand.
GTTATAAGTTATTTAAACACAGTAATAGCACAAATACACGTTTGGGCCCTAAGGGCGTACCAAACCATATACCAATAAAGTGGTATAAGAACCACGACTGAACTAGACACTAGGCCTAGAGCCTCTAGAAGTGCTTGGACCACAAGGAACCACCCAAGGTAGTGACACAGGGGACCCACGGGGGACGCGTGCAGTGTAAATACACAACCGCGATACGCCGTTAACTCCTATGGAGAAAGTCGCGATCAGGAAATTAAAGAAAAGGGACACTTAAAGGAGGACTTGGAGCAAACCCTTTGAGAACTAGGTCGTTCCAGAGTCTCTACCCACGGGAGCACCGGAGTACTCGTGTTACCTCACCCAGGGTGCATAGGTGCCTTTCGGGGTCGGGTTTCGTCGTCGATTTGAATGGCGATCTGCTGCAAAGTGCTGCTGGCGACCAAGTGGAAAGTGTCCGGGTGGATCCAAGAGTGGATCGGAGATCTGAAGAACCTGAAAGCAGAGGGGACAGAGTCTGGGTCACTAGCCAGTGACCAGGAAGGCGATGGACAGATGCCCACCGATGTCGAGTGCTTCAGGTGCGTTGACGGTCGTCTTGACTCTTCAGCCACGAGGTCCAGGAGGCGTTGTCGGTGACCAGGAGCAGGATTCGGGCTGGTACACGATGTCTGTCGAGTGCTGAGGTGTCGGCGACCGGATTGGACCCAACAAGCCTTGGCAACGGCAAGTCTCGATGAAGATGAAGATCGTCGATGGTGCAGACCAGCAAGGTCTGGGTAACTCACCCAGCGAGGGTAAGTGAGGGCAGGCCTGGAGCAACCAGGATGCCCAAGAAGAAAAATATTGGCCTTCGGGAAGGGCTACTAGCCAACGGGCTAGCGACCGCGAAGGAGCCTCGAGACGTCGCACGTGGATCTGGCTCACAGGACACTCGTGGAGTGGAGGCCAGTGATCTTTGGTGCAGTTGGTGCTGGAGGCTAGGGCTACTCGGAGCCCAAAGCACGACTTCGTGGGAGACCCAGAAGAGGATGCACTTGCAAATGTGCTCGGTGTCCAGGGGTCACGGTCTCACGTTACCCACGATAGCTACGGGCCTCAGCTTTGCTGGGGACTCAGGGTAGCCTCGGGGAAGTCTGAGAATCCACCTCTGGTGATGCGAAGACTTCGGCGTCCGACGGGAGCTTCAGAAATGCAGACCGGACAGATGCGTCTTTGGTGCCTGCCAAGCAGGGGAGTCACTCCTTGACCCCAAGGGAGATTCTTCTGTCCTCTAATCTTGAGTAGAGCGTCGAAGGTCCAGCATTCTGTTTCAGAGTTTCGTCCAGGGATAATCTAAAGTCCTAAGGACTGGGTTCCTATACTTATACCAAGTTTAGGGGTTGGACTACTCTGTGGCCCCACCTATGGGTGGGTCAGTGCAGAGGGGTGGCTACACCCCTTTCCCTTTGTCCAGTTCGCGCCAAAGCAGCGATCCGGTTTGAACTGGGGTATGCACAGGGACACCAAATGTGCCCCCAGTGCAGGACTTCAAAGCACCCGAAAGTGCTCCCGCCCAGCCCCAATACACATTATCCTGTCTGGGGAGGTGGTCACACCTCCCTGGGACAGGAAACCTATTGTCCAGGCCTCCCCTGCCGGAGTTTCGTCCAGCAGCAGGAGGCCAGACTCGTGTCTGTGGCAGCAGCATCCATTTTGTGATGCCAGGGCTTTAGAAAGAAGTTACCGGGCTAGCCAGAGTTAACATGTCTTTCCCTCTAGAAGGGTGGAATGCTACCCCCACCGCCAGAATTGGCGGGGGGGATAGTATTCCAAGATATTTGACACCAAACACGACATGTTTAGGTGCAGCCATTCCAAAGTTAGCATTTAACGCGAGGTTATAATGCGCTTAAGAGTATATGGTCAGGCTGCACTACAAACAGCATCAGAGAAGGGTCTCCGAACGCTGCAGAGGGGCCCTGCTCATGCAGGGGCACCCTCTCACATAGGAACCACGCACTCTGCCTTTAGGATTGATAAGGCCTGCCTTAGGAGTGACTTATAGGTTTATATGTGTGTATGTATTTAGTGATATAGGTAACCTATATCACAGTAAGAGTGCATGCACCACCTTACCCAGGCTGCAGTAGCAGACCTGTGGTGTCAGTTTGGATGGCCTTCCAGGGGTGGCATAATACATGCTGCAGCCCCTGGTAGGCCTCTGAGGTACCTATGCCCTTGGTACATAGTATACCATATACTAGGGACTTATAAGGGCACTCCAGATTCCAATCAGTGATGTGCCTAAGGCACATGGAAACCATTTTAGAGAGGAAGCAGCTAGGCTGGGGTTCTGATTAGCAGGGCCCCAGCCAGACTAATGTCGAAAAACAGTGAAGCATCAGCAAAAAGTGGGGGTACCCATGTGAAGCAGATCCTACTCTCCTACACAACCCCCCCAAACGTAGGGACATTAAACTAACCTTGCCCAGTTAAGTCTTCATGTTCTAAGTGGAAGTACCTAGAGAGTCCATCTGCATTGGCATGGTTACTCCCAGGTCTATGTTCCACTGTAAAGTCCATCCCCTGTAGGGAAATGGACCACCTAAGCAGTTTGGGGTTTTCACCCTTCATTTGTTTTAGCCATAAGAGGGGCTTATGGTCTGTCTGAACCAGGAAGTGGGTACCAAACAAGTATGGCCTCAACTTCTTCAGAGCCCAGACCACAGCAAAGGCCTCCCTCTCTATGGCTGACCAACGTTTCTCTCTAGGGGTCAGCCTTCTGCTAATGAAAGCTACTGGCTGATCCTGACCTTCTTCATTCAATTGTGACAGTACAGCCCCTACCCCCAATTCAGATGCATCTGTTTGGACAATGAACTTCTTGGAGTAATCAGGACTCTGGAGAATGGGAGCAGTGCACATGGCCTGCTTCAGGTCATCAAATGCCTTTTGACAGCTAACTGTCCACTGAACCTTTTTGGGCATTTTCTTAGAAGTTAAGTCATTCAGGGGTGTCACTATTGATCCATACCCCTTGACAAATCTCCTATAGTACCCAGTCAGGCCTAAGAAGGCTCTCACCTGAGTCTGGGTAGTGGGAGCAGTCCAGTCCATGATAGTCTGGATCTTGCTCTGCAAAGGTTGAACCTGGCCTCCACCCACAAGGTGGCCCAGGTACACAACCTGACTCTGCCCTATCTGGCACTTAGTGGCCTTGATAGTCAGGCCTGCCTTTTGCAGGGCCTGTAAAACATTTCTGAGGTGGACCAGGTGATCCTCCCAGGTGGAGCTAAAGACAGCAATATCATCTAGATATGCTGCACTATAGGCTTCAGACCTGTGAGAACTGTATTCACCAACCTCTGGAAAGTGGCAGGTGCATTCTTCAGACCAAAGGGCATCACCACAAATTGATAATGCCCACTAGGGGTTGAGAATGCTGTTTTGGGCTTTGCAGTATCAGCTAGTCTGATCTGCCAGTAGCCAGCTGTCAAGTCAAATGTGCTGAGATATTTGGCTGAGGCCAAAGTATCTATGAGCTCATCTGCCCTTGGTATTGGATGGGCATCAGTCCTAGTGACTGCATTGAGACCCCTGTAGTCCACACAAAACCTCATCTCTCTTTTTCCACCACTGGTGTGAGGTTTTGGCACAAGGACCACTGGACTAGCCCAAGGGCTATCTGAGGGTTCAATAACTCCCAATTCCAACATTTTCTGGACTTCAGTCCTGATACAGTCCCTGACATGGTCAGGTTGCCTATAAATCTTATTTTTAATAGGCAGACTGTCCCCAGTGTCCACTTCATGAGTGCACCAGGTGGTCTGACTGGGTGTCAGTGAAAACATGTGTCTAAACTGATTGAGCACCTGTCTACAATCAGTTTGTTGCTGGGTAGTGAGGCTGCCTGCCAAGGCTACACCATCTACTGACCCATCGTCAGGGTTCTGTGAGAGCAGGTCAGGGAGTGGGTCACTCTCTTCCTCCTGCCCTTCATCAGTAGCCATGAGCAAGCCCATGTCTGCCCTGTCCACATATGGTTTTAACCTGTTGACATGGAGAACCCTGTGGGGACTCCTGGGTGTTCCTAGGTCTACTAAGTAGGTAACCTCACCCTTCTGCTCAACAATAGTGTGGGGTCCACTCCATTTGTCTTGGAGAGCTGCTGGGGCCACTGGCTCCAGCACCCACACCTTCTGTCCTGGCTGGTAAACAGTCAGAACAGCCTTTTGGTCATGCCAGGCCTTTTGAAGTTCCTGGCTAGCCTCAAGGTTTTTGGTTGCCTTTTTCATGTACTCAGCCATCCGGGAGCGGAGACCAAGTACATAGTCCACTATGTCTTGCTTTGGGGGCTTGAGAGGTAACTCCCATCCTTCCTTCAGCAAGCACAGTGGACCCCTGACAGGGTGGCCAAACAGAAGTTCAAAAGGGCTGTAACCAACCCCCTTCTGAGGCACCTCCCTATATGCAAATAAAAGGCAGGGCAAGAGTATGTCCCATCTTCGCCTAAGCTTTTCTGGGAGCCCTTTAATCATGCCCTTCAAGGTTTTGTTGAATCTCTCAACTAAACCATTGCATTGTGGGTGATAGGGTGTGGTGAACTTATAAGTCACTCCACACTCCTTCCACATTGCTTTTAAGTACCCAGGCATGAAGTTAGCACCCCTGTCTGATACTACCTCCTTAGGAAAGCCCACTCTTGAGAAAATTCCCAGGAGGGGCCCTTGCCACCACAGGTGCTGTAGTGGTCCTGAGGGGAATAGCTTCTGGGTACCTGGTGGCATGATCCACTACCACCAGGATAAACCTGTGCCCAGATGCTGTTTGGGGATCCATGGGACCAACAATGTCAATCCCTACCCTTTCAAAGGGCACCCCCACCACAGGTAGTGGTATCAGGGGGGCCTTTGTAGTGCCACCTGCCTTGCCACTGGCCTGGCAGGTTACACAGGAGCGACACAACTCCTTGGTGTCTTCAGACATGTGGGGCCAGTGAAAGTGAGGGACAATTCTGTCCCAAGTCTTGTTCTGGCCCAGGTGACCTGCCAAGGGAATATCATGGGCTAGGGTCAATAGGAAGCCCCTGAACTTCAGAGGTATAACCAACCTCCTGGTAGCACCAGGCTTGGGGTCTCTACTCTCTGAGTACAGGAGTCCATCATCCCAATACACTGTATGGGGACCACTAGCTTTCCCAGCAGCCTCAGCAGCAGCTTGCTGTCTGAGGGGTTCAAGGGAGGGGCAGCTCTGCTGCTCCTGGCTCAGATCTGCCCTAGAAGGTCCCCCTGTCCCCAAGAACTCAACCTGGTCAGGTTCAAGTTCCTCTGGGACAGTTCCTTCTTCAGGACTGAGATCATCCCCCTCAAGGGACTGATCTTCTTCCTGAACCAAGGGGAAGGCACTGCCTTAACCCTACTACTCCTCCTCTTGGAAGGCACTTGGTCCATTATTCCAGAATCCAAGGCCTGTTCAGTGCTAGACATTTTGGCTTGTGACCTGGTCACAGCAAACACATCTGCAGGGATCCCCAGCATTTCTGCATGGGTCCTGAGCTCCACTTCTGCCCAAGCAGAAGTCTCTAAGTCATTGCCAAGCAAGCATTCGACTGGTAGGTTTGCACTCACCACAACCTTCTGCCCCTGATTGTGCTCGTTTTTCCTTTCTGTGCCCCCTTGCTGCCCCTGATTGTGCTTGTTTTTCCTTTCTGTGCCCCCTTGCTGCCCCTGATTGTGCTCATTTTTTTTTCCTTTCTGTGCCCCCTTGATGCCCTGATTGTGCTCGTTTTCCCTTCTGTGCCTGTTTCCCGCCGCTGCGCCTGCGGCCCCGCCCCCTCACTGCCCATTCGCTGCCCCATTCCCTGCTCCTCCCTCCCACCTCCCCATTTATGGCGGCCGCTGCGTGGTGAAGAGAGCGACCCCTGACCTTGACTGGTAGGTCGCTCCCCCACCACACAGCTCCGTCTGTGTGCCCTGCTGCTGCCCCTGATTGTGCTCGTTTGTTTCCTTTCTGTGCCCCCTTGCTGGCCCGGATTGTGCTCGTTTTTCCTTTCTGTGCCCCCTTGCTGCCCCTGATTGTGCTCGTTTTTCCTTTCTGTGCCCCCTTGCTGCCCCTGATTGTGCTCGTTTTCTTTCCTTTCTGTGCCCCCTTGCTGCCCCTGATTGTGCTCGTTTTTCCTTTCTGTACCCCCTTGCTGCCCCTGATTGTGCTCGTTTTTTTTTCCTTTCTGTGCCCCCTTGCTGCCCCTAATTGTGCTCGTTTTTCCTTTCTGTACCCCCTTGCTGCCCCTGATTGTGCTCGTTTTTCCTTTCTGTACCCCCTTGCTGCCCCTGATTGTGCTCGTTTTTTTTCCTTTCTGTGCCCCCTTGCTGCCCCTGATTGTGCTCGTTTTTCCTTTCTGTGCCCCCTTGCTGCCCCTGATTGTGCTCATTTTTTTTTTCCTTTCTGTGCCCCCTTGATGCCCTGATTGTGCTCGTTTTCCCTTCTGTGCCTGTTTGCCGCCGCTGCGCCCCTGCGGCCCCGACCCCTCACTGCCCATTCGCTGCCCCATTCCCTGCTCCTCCCTCCCACCTCCCCATTTATGGCGGCCGCTGCGTGGTGAAGAGAGCGACCCCTGACCTTGACTGGTAGGTCGGCTCCCCCACCACACAGCTCCGTCTGTGTGCCCTGCTGCTGCCCCTGATTGTGCTCGTTTTTTTCCTTTCTGTGCCCCCTTGCTGGCCCTGATTGTGCTCGTTTTTCCTTTCTGTGCCCCCTTGCTGCCCCTGATTGTGCTCGTTTTTCCTTTCTGTGCCCCCTTGCTGCCCCTGATTGTGCTCATTTTCTTTCCTTTCTGTGCCCCCTTGCTGCCCCTGATTCTGCTCGATTTTCCTTTCTGTACCCCCTTGCTGCCCCTGATTGTGCTCGTTTTTTTTTTTTTTCCTTTCTGTGCCCCCTTGCTGCCCCTGATTGTGCTCGTTTTTCCTTTCTGTACCCCCTTGCTGCCCCTGATTGTGCTCGTTTTTCCTCTCTGTACCCCCTTGCTGCCCCTGATTGTGCTCGTTTTTTTTTTCCTTTCTGTGCCCCCTTGCTGCCCCTGATTGTGCTCGTTTTTCCTTTCTGTGCCCCCTTGCTGCCCCTGATTGTGCTCGTTTTTCCTTTCTGTGCCCCCTTGCTGCCCCTGATTGTGCTCGTTTTCCCTTCTGTGCCTGTTTCCCGCCGCTGTGCCCCTGCGGCCCCGCCCCCTCACTGCCCATTCGCTGCCCCATTCCCTGCTCCTCCCTCCCACCTCCCCATTTATGGCGGCCGCTGGGCGGCCGCGCCGCTGGCGCGCCGAAGGCGCGCCTAAGGCAAGCCCGTTTGCGCCCGTCCGCGCCGTGACCGCGCCCAGCGCCAGACCCCCTGGTCCGGGCATCCCCCGCCACATCAACAGACGCCGATACGACGCCAGCACCCTCCACGCACTCAACCCCGGAAAAGATCACGCCTGCTACCACGCCACCCCGAAGCGCACCCAAGGGCCCTTCACCTGCCGGAACTGCAGCTTCGCCAGCACCCGCCCCGCCAAACCACCGCCCAGGAAAGAACCCAACTACCTCAGATGCATCCTCCTCAACACCCGCTCCGCCCGCAAACACGCCATCGAACTCTGGGACCTTCTCGACTCAACCTCCCCAGACGTCGCATTCCTGACGGAGACCTGGCTGAATCCCGCTTCAGCCCCCGACATCGCCATTGCCATCCCGGACGGATACAAGATCACCCGCAGGGACCGCACCAACGGAGTCGGAGGAAGCATCGCCATCGTCCACAGGAACACCCTCAGAGTCTCAACCAACACCGACGACACCCTCAGCACCGCCGAACACATGCACTTCCAGATCCACACCGATCCCAACACCACCCTCAGAGGAACCCTCATCTACAGACCCCCGGACCCCAACCACAGTTCAGCGATTCCATCGCTGACTTCGTCAGCACACACGCCATCGCCTCCACGGACTACATCCTCCTCGGGGACCTGAACTTCCACCTCGAGAACAACAAGGACACCAACTCCACCACCCTGATCGACAACCTCGCCACCCTCGGACTCAGACAGCTCGTGACTACACCCACCCACGCCGCCGGCCACACGCTAGACTCCATCTTTTCCGCAAGCCCACACGTCTCCTTCAACCACACCTCCGAACCCCACTGGACTGACCACCACTGCATCCACTTCACCTACAGGAAGCCCACCACGCACCACCGCACCGAACAAATGCCTCGCCGCTGCTGGAGCAGAGTCACGGAAGACCAGCTAACCACAACCCTCGCCCTGAGCCCACCCGCCGAACCCTCCGACCCCGACACCGCCGCCCGCAACCTCAGACAGTGGATCGACGACTGCGCCAACACCCTCGCCCCGCTCAAGAATCCGCCCAACAGCCACACCAGCAAGAAAGCCACCTGGTTCACCGAAGACCTCCAGGCCTCCAAACGAACATGCCGAAAACTGGAGAAGATCTGGCTCCACGAACGGACAGCGGACAGCTACGCCGCCCACAAGAGCGCCACCCGCAGTCACCATCACCTCATCAGATCCGCCAAAGGGCCTCACTCAAAGACCGCCTAGACAACAACGCACACAACAGCAAAGAGCTCTTCAACATCGTGAAGGAACTCTCCAACCCCAGCTCCAACACCAACGACATCCAGCCGTCGCGAGACCTGTGCGACTCACTGGCCACCTTCTTCCACCGCAAAATCGCCGACATCCACGACAGCTTCAACACCACGACCGCCCCGGCAACCACCGAGACCACTGCCCCCACAACCACCAACCGCCTGCTCTCCTGGACCAACATCAACGACGAGGACACCAGCGAGATCATGAACACCATCCACTCCGGTTCACCGCTAGACCCGTGCCCTCACCACATCTTCAACAAAGCCAGTACAGCCATCGCGCCCCCATCTCCGGAAAATAATCAACATCTCCTTCGAGACAGCAACCTTCCCGGAAAGCTGGAAGCACGCCGAGATCACCGCCTTACTCAAGAAACCCAAGGCAGACCCCAAGGACCTCAAGAACTTCCGACCCATCTCTCTGCTCCCGTTCCCCGCGAAGGTCACCGAGAAAATCGTCAACAAACAACTGACCCGCTACCTCGAGGAGAACAACATCCTGGACCCTTCCCAGTCCGGCTTCCGCAGCAACCACAGCACCGAAACCGCCCTCATCGCCGCCACCGATGACATCAGGACCCTGCTAGACAACGGAGAAACAGCAGCCCTCATCCTCCTGGACCTATCAGCCGCCTTCGACACGGTCTGCCACCACACACTACGAACACGCCTTCACGACGCCGGGATCCAAGAGAAGGCCCTGGACTGGACCACATCCTTCCTTTCCGGCAGAACACAAAGCGTCCGCCTCGCCCCCTTCCGATCCAAGGCCACCAAGATCATCTGCGGCGTACCCCAAGGCTCCTCCCTCAGCCCAACGCTGTTCAACATCTACATGGCACCCCTCGCCCACGTCGCCCGACAGCACAACCTCAACATCATCTCCTACGCCGACGACACCCAGCTGATCCTCTCCCTCACCAAAGACCCTCACACCGCCAAAGCCCACCTCCACGAAGGAATGAAGGCCGTCGCCGAATGGATGAGGACCAGCCGCCTGAAGCTGAACTCGGACAAGACGGAGGTCCTCATCCTTGGTTCCAACCCTTCAGCCTGGGACGACTCCTGGTGGCCAACATCACTGGGAACAGCCCCGCCACCCACCGACCACGTACGCAACCTAGGGGTCATCCTCGACCCCACCCTCTCCATGACTAAGCAGGTCAACGCCGTTTCCTCATCCTGCTTCAACATCCTCCGAATGCTCCGCAGGATCTTCAAGTGGATCCCCACCGAAACAAGAAAAACAGTCACCCAGGCCCTCGTCACCAGCAGGCTGGACTACGGAAACGCCCTCTACGCAGGAACGACGGCTAAGCTCCTGAGACGGCTGCAACGCATCCAGAACGCCTCTGCACGTCTTATCCTCGACATCCCCCGACGCAGCCACATCACACCCCACCTGAGAGACCTGCACTGGCTCCCTGTCAACAAGAGGATAACCTTCAAGCTCCTCACCCACGCACACAAAGCACTCCACAACTCCGGACCAGCCTACCTCAACAGACGACTCAGCTTCTACACCCCCACCCGCCAGCTCCGCTCGACCAGCCTCGCCCTCGCCACAGTCCCCCGCATCCGGAAAACGACCGCCGGCGGCAGATCCTTCTCCCACCTCGCCGCCAAGACCTGGAACACCCTCCCCACCAACCTCCGACAGACCCAAGACCTACTGGCCTTCAGAAGACTCCTCAAGACCTGGCTCTTCGATCAGTAGCAGCACCACCCCCCTCTTCCCCCAGCGCCTTGAGACCCTCGCGGGTATGTAGTGCGCTTTATAAGTGACATGATTGATTGATTGATTGATTGAACCTTCTTAAGGCCAGTTACCCCTCCCCAGGAGAAGTTAACAACTGCCAGAGTATGGTCTGTTCTGACGTTGCTAGCATTGGTCACTTGGTACATTTCACCAAGTATAACTTGCCCAGGATGCACAAGGTCTTGTGTCACCATTGTGACACTTGCCCCTGTGTCCCTAAATGCCAAAGCCTCTCGTCCATTGATTAAAGGCTGTTGTCTGTACTTGCCCAGATTACTGGGACTCACAGAGGAGGTCACATCCATGCCTCCATCACAGACTAACACAGCCTGAGTTAGTTCTCTGACTAGGTCAGAGCCCAACTCAGTACCCAGGGTGAACCCTACTAAACCCTTTGCTGGAGCACTTCCACCAACTGTACTAGGGGGAACAGGTGCCTTAGGGGCATTGGTGGGTGCTGGACTGGAGTCTTTGGACTTGGTGCAATCACTGGTCCAGTGGGTCTTTTGCTTACAGACCTTGCACCATGGTTTTCTTTGGCCTTTCCCTTTGGTAGACTGTGAATCCCCACCTGAAGAAGATTTTTGGGGGCCTGATGAAGACTTTTGATCTTTACCCTTCTCCCCACCCTTTTCAGAGTTCTTAGCATCTTGCTTCTTAGTGTCCCCACCTTGGTTCTGTACTTTCTGCTTCACCCTGGTTCTGACCCATTTGTCTGCCTTCTTTCCCAATTCTTGGGGAGAGGTCAGATCAGAGTCTACCAGGTATTGATGCAACAGCTGATTTTGACAGTTATTAAGAATCTGCTCCCTCATTATCAGATTGTACAATCCTGAGAAGTCACACACCTTACTGCCCATCAACCAGCCTTCCAGAGCCTTGGCAGAACAATCCACATAGTCTACCCAGTCTTGAGTCTGTGCTTTTTGGGTATCTCTGAACTTCAACCTGTACTGTTCAGTGGTTAGGCCAAACCCATCAATAAGAGCACTCTTCAAGACCTTGTAATTATCAGCATCCTCCTCTCTAACAGTGAGGAGCTTATCTCTACCTTTGTCTGCAAAGGAGAGCCACAAGATTGCTGCCCACTGCTCCTGAGGGACCTTCTGTACTTTACAGGCCCTCTCTAGAGCAGTCATCCACTTGTGGATGTCATCCCCACTCTGGTAGGGAGGGACAATCTTGCTCAGGTTCCTATGGTCATAGGACCTTTCCCTATCTCTAGGGACATGGCTGCCACCATGAGACTCTAGTCCCAACTTTCTTTTCTCTCTAAAGAGATCTAGGGACTCCCTGTCTAAGGCTACTTGCTTCCTTCTGAGTTCAAGCTGAGCTTCCTCATACTGAATCAGCCTTGTTCTCCTCTCATGAGAGGATTCCCTCCTATGAGATGAGACAGAGCTCCCTATTGAGGTGCCAGAGTGGTTAGACTCCTGAGAAGGAGATCTAGACTTTCTGGGCACACTCATAATCCTTCCTGGGGGACAAAGAGGGTATCATCCTGATCATCCTCTTCATCTTCCACAGGAGGGATTGGGTTATCCAGGTCAGGGTCATTGTCACCCTCCTGGCCAGTTTCAGAGGGGGCTGGGGGTATTGTTACCCCTGGCCCCTTCCTCTTCTTCTGCCCCACCCTCTGCTCCTACCCCTTCAGTCCCCAAGGGCTTACTAAGGTCATAAGCTACCAACAACTCCTTAAGGTGTTGGGTGGTGGGACTTTGGCCTGTCCTTAATTTCCTCAAGTTACATAATGCTCTCAATTCCAAGAATGGGAGTGTATCATACTTGGAGGGAGAAGCCCAGTGGCTTCTGGCAAGGATTCTCTAGATCCTACCTTTAAAGACATTACTAGTGTGGTGTGGTGTATGCACTACCTACTCTAGTGTGGCCTACTAAACTCTCTTGAGTTGTAGAAAGGGTGTGCTATCCCTTAACACACAACTCTAAGTTCAGTAGAACTTACTGTATTCTAAGCTTAAATTATATGTACCTTAGGTACCTTTAGTGGTTTTCAGTTGATCAACTCAATTGAGATTATCTGGTAAAACAATAGCAAGCTGGAATCCCACACGCTGCACACCAATGTGAGAAGTTGGCCTGGCATATGCTGTCCACTAATTATAGTGGGCACCTTGCACCAGTCCAAACAACCCCTTATTGGAGATAGGTTAAAGACAACCTTATTGAAAGCTATCCTAGTGGTAGCTATGGAGAGCAGCCTTCAGGCTAAGTCTTGAAGGAATGTAAAGCAGCTTGTTTTACCAGTCTATAATCTCTTGAGTGACCAAATGAAAGAGCACCACACCAGGTATATATTCAAAATATATGTATTTATTGCTAAACACACCCCTCTAGTCGATTTATGAGGCGAGAGTTCGAAGTACACAAGTTAGAAGTTATTTAAACACAGTAATAGCACAAATACACGTTTGGGCCCTAGGGGCGTACCAAACCATATACCAATAAAGTGGTATAAGAACCACAACTGAACTAGACACTAGGCCTAGAGCCTCTAGAAGTGCTTGGACCACAAGGAACCACCCAAGGTAGTGACACAGGGGACCCACGGGGGACGCGTGCAGTGTAAATACACAACCGCGATACGCCGTTAACTCCTATGGAGAAAGTCGCGATCAGGAAATTAAAGAAAAGGGACACTTAAAGGAGGACTTGGAGCAAACCCTTTGAGAACTAGGTCGTTCTAGAGTCTCTACCCACGGGAGCACCGGAGTACTCGTGTTACCTCACCCAGGGAAGCCGGGTGCATAGGTGCCTTTCGGGGTCGGGTTTCGTCGTCGATTTGAATGGCGATCTGCTGCAAAGTGCTGCTGGCGACCAAGTGGAAAGTGTCTGGGTGGATCCAAGAGTGGATCGGAGATCTGAAGAACCTGAAAGCAGAGGGGACAGAGTCTGGGTCACTAGCCAGTGACCAGGAAGGCGATGGACAGATGCCCACCGATGTCGAGTGCTTCAGGTGCGTTGACGGTCGTCTTGACTCTTCAGCCACGAGGTCCAGGAGGCGTTGTCGGCGACCAGGAGCAGGATTCGGGCTGGTACACGATGTCTGTCGAGTGCTGAGGTGTCGGCGACCGGATTGGACCCAACAAGCCTTGGCAACGGCAAGTCTCGATGAAGATGAAGATCGTCGATGGTGCAGACCAGCAAGGTCTGGGGAACTCACCAAGCGAGGGTAAGTGAGGGCAGGCCTGGAGCAACCAGGATGCCCAAGAAGAAAAAGATTGGCCTTCGGGAAGGGCTACTAGCCAACGGGCTAGCGACCGCGAAGGAGCCTCGAGACGTCGCACGTGGATCTGGCTCACAGGACACTCGTGGAGTGGAGGCCAGTGATCTTCGGTGCAGTTGGTGCTGGAGGCTAGGGCTACTCGGAGCCCAAAGCACGACTTCGTGGAAGACCCAGAAGAGGATGCACTTGCAAATGTGCTCGGTGTCCAGGGGTCACGGTCTCACGTTACCCACGATAGCTACGGGCCTCAGCTTTGCTGGGGACTCAGGGTAGCCTCGGGGAAGTCTAAGAATCCACCTCTGGTGATGCGAAGACTTCGGCGTCTGACGGGAGCTTCAGAAATGCAGACCGGACAGATGCGTCTTTGGTGCCTGCCAAGCAGGGGAGTCACTCCTTGACCCCAAGGGAGATTCTTCTGTCCTCTAATCTTGAGTAGAGCGTCGAAGGTCCAGGATTCTGTTTCAGAGTTTCGTCCAGGGATAATCTAAAGTCCTAAGGACTGGGTTCCTATACTTATACCAAGTTTAGGGGTTGGACTACTCAGTGGCCCCACCTATGGGTGGGTCAGGGCAGAGGGGTGGCTACACCCCTTTCCCTTTGTCCAGTTCGCGCCAAAGCAGGGGCTGCAAGCCCCTGATCCGGTTTGAACTGGGGTATGCACAGGGACACCAAATGTGCCCCCAGTGCAGGACTTCAAAGCACCCGAAAGTGCTCCCGCCCAGCCCCAATACACATTATCCTGTCTGGGGAGGTGGTCACACCTCCCTGGGACAGGAAACCTATTGTCCAGGCCTCCCCTGCCGGAGTTTCGTCCAGCAGCAGGAGGCCAGACTCGTGTCTGTGGCAGCAGCATCCATTTTGTGATGCCAGGGCTTTAGAAAGAAGTTACCGGGCTAGCCAGAGTTAACATGTCTTTCCCTCTAGAAGGGTGGAATGCTACCCCCACTGCCAGAATTGGCGGGGGGGGGTAGTATTCCAAGATGTCTGACACCAAACACGACATGTTTAGGTGCAGCCATTCCAAAGTTAGCATTTAACGCGAGGTTATAATGCGCTTAAGAGTATATGGTCAGGCTGCACTACAAACAGCATCAGAGAAGGGTCTCCGAACGCTGCAGAGGGGCCCTGCTCATGCAGGGGCACCCTCTCACATAGGAACCACGCACTCTGCCTTTAGGATTGATAAGGCCTGCCTTAGGAGTGACTTATAGGTTTATATGTGTGTATGTATTTAGTGATATAGGTAACCTATATCACAGTAAGGGGTGCATGCACCACCTTACCCAGGCTGCAGTAGCAGACCTGTGGTGTCAGTTTGGATGGCTTTCCAGGGGTGGCATAATACATGCTGCAGCCCCTGGTAGGCCTCTGAGGTACCTATGCCCTTGGTACATAGTATACCATATACTAGGGACTTATAAGGGCACTCCAGATTCCAATCAGTGATGTGCCTAAGGCACATGGAAACCATTTTAGAGAGGAAGCAGCTAGGCTGGGGTTCTGATTAGCAGGGCCCCAGCCAGATTAATGTCGAAAAACAGTGAAGCATCAGCAAAAAGGGGGGGTACCCATGTGAAGCAGATCCTACTCTCCTACAGCCGTGCATTGGATTGTGGAAAAGTTACACATTCAGGAATATCTATTTGAACTTCAAGTGGTGGGGACTCATATTCATGTGCCACTGTGGTAGATGCCGAAGGCAAAACAGGCAACAAGTCAATGGAAGACTCTATCTCCCCTTCAGGTTGTAAAGAAGTGTCAGGGGAGAAAGCAGTTATTGGACGCATTGAAACATCCCGCCGAGGAATGCTTGTAGGCATACTATTGAGTATCGGCAATTGGTGTAGCTTGACATGTTCGATGGAAATAAAGCGATTCTCCTGCGACCAGGCAGTGGAGGCAAAATCCCAGTATGAGTACCTTTCAATCCAAGGACTGGGACCGGTGCACGGTATGAAGAACCAAATTCTTTTTTGTTCTTCACTTTTTCTCGGACCAGATCTCCAACCTTAGGAAGCCAGCCTGTTACAGGAATCATCACCGCTGCATCCGTGGAAGAAGGTAAATGGTTTTTCGCCTGTATAGCCCAAGTCTTTTGTAGATCCTGTAACATAGCACAGTGGTTATCTACGTCAAACGTTGCGGCAGCCGCCACAACGTCTAGACCATCAAGGTCTGGCACAAACATTTTAATGCCAAAGAGCATTTTGCATGTGGTCCGCCCACCCAGAGATCTTCTAGGGAGATTATTAATTGCACATTGGACTCCATAAAGATGAGTCAGCCAGTTCCTGCCAGTACCTAATACTCTAGCTGTTAAAGATTGCTTCAAGTCACGGTTCATCCGCTCCACAACAGAATTGCCCTCAGGCCTATATGGAGACGAGAATTGCACCTGCACCCCCAGAGACTTCAACGCATCACGGTAAGCCTTAGAGGCAAAAACCGGACCTTGGTCGGAATGGAAGGTGCCACAGGCAAATGTTCCTACAAAGACACGCAAATCTTTTATAACGGTTCGAGCGTCAGCACTGCGTTGTGGCCAAACCCAAAGGAATCTAGTGCATGAATCCACTGCAACCAAGATATGTTTAAATGCAGTGTCAGAAGTCAAAGGACCGCAGTGATCAAGATAGACACAGCCAAATGGCTGATTCGAAATGTAAAGTTGCGTATGTGGTGGGCGTGCTACTGTAGAAGGTTTAATCTGCTGACAAATGTCACAAGAAAGAACATATTTACACGTTTGCTGATATAATCCACGCCACCAAAACGTTGCTGTAAAAGAGAAATTGTGGCTGTTACTCCGGCATGAGCAGAAGCCACGCCTTCATGAGTGGCAATGATTAAATAAAGTCTGCGGTCCTCGTTGGGAATCAGCCGATCCCCAACGGATGGGATAGTTGCAAAGGGGACTTTATCAGAGGATAAGTGATATGTGTAACGTGAAGGGTAGCCTCCTTCGTAGCTGCGATAGCCGCCAAAATATCATCATCAATTTTTGTCATAGACCTAGTGACTGCTGCTGAACAAGTGGCTACTGCAGATTTGGCTGCCTCATCAGCCAATGAATTACCAACAGTATGTGCTCCCACGCGCTGATGCCCTAACGTATGAATAACATGTGTTAGCGGCAAATGTTCTTTAAGAGCTGCCACTCAAACCCAAAGTGTTTTATGCTTTATTGAGCTACCTTTAGAATCACTGTAATCATTTTGTGACCAAAAGAACAAGTTGTCATTAAAGGATTGTACACAGTAAAAGGAATTGCATACTACCAGTGTTGGAACTTCAGGATCAGCGAATTCTAGTGCTAAAACCAAAGCACGTAACTCGGTCAACAGAGTTGTACAATCCCCTTCAGACTGTGTGTGTACTAGCAAGGATTTAAAATCACAATCTACAATGGAGCCTGCCACAATAGCGCAGGCTGCTGAATAAGCATGTTTGGAACCAATGGCCAGTTGTGCAGATCCGTCAGTATAAATAATACATTTGTACTGGTCAAGAGGAAGCAATGACAACGGAGGAGGATGAACATGTTCATATTGTAAGAACTCCTGTGCCTGCAAAGAAGGATCAAAGATAAAATTGACGTCAATGAACTAGCCCATTGAATCAAACGGGGATGTAAAGCCTTAGAGTTTGGAACACTCGCCTTTGTGACCGCTTCTAGAGCAGCAACCGACGAAACCATGAAAATGTGTTTTCCCTGGGCCAGAGAGCGTTCCTTAAGAATCGCCATCTGCACTGCGGTAAACAAAATTTCGGTAAAGGAAAAACGAATCTCTGGTGCAGTATACAAATGCGATTTATAGGCAATGGGTACTGTGTCCCCTTCATTGAAAGTTAAGTAGGTATAACCTAACGCGCCTGGTACAATCCTTATGACTAAATTAGCGGTATTGTCTCTTGTTAACAAGAACTGGGTCGCAAGCAGATCGGACTGCAAAGACCTAAGTATTGTGGTATGTTCCGGGAGCCAACTGGAAGAAGAAAAGGAAGGTTGGATCAAAGCGTAAAGCGGTTTGATACGCTGGGCATAATCAGGAATATATGTCCTCCCAAAATTTTTAAAACCCAGCAAAGATTGCAATATTTTAAGTGTAGATGGAGGCTGCAATTGAGCACATTTCTCCAGAAAGTGAGGGGTCAAACCCCTACCTTCATTATTGAGTTCATAACCAAGGAAAAGTACAGCCAAAAAGGCTATATGAGATTTAGCAAAATTAAATTTGTAATCCAGGTTAGCAAAATGTGTGATAATGCGGTCCACATGCAGGAGATGCGGATCCAATTCTTCATCCGTCATCGACGTATGAAAATGCATCAGGATCAATCTCATGTAAAATCGACACAATGCGTGCCGCAAACACACCTGGGCTATTCTTATATCCCATAGGCAATCTCGCATATCTTTTCTGATTGCCTAACGCACTGAATGCTTTCAATAGCCAAAGAATGACTGAAAAACCTATCGGAAATATCCAAAGTTGTTTTATATTTTTTGCGTACTATGTTGTTAACTAACACAGAGCTCTGGGTGTTCTGCACCGCAAAGGTACGAACATGACTGTTCAAATGTCTGTAATCCAAAACTATGCGATATGAACCGTCTGGTTTCAATATCGGAAACAGAGGATTATTTATCGACGAAACACAGGGTTCACACCCTTATATTCCAACTGGGTAAGAATTTCACTAACGGACGCTTTAGCATCACGTTTAATTGGGTATTGGGGGTGCAGTGTAGAATGCAAAGGAACTACATGCGTGGGTGAATCTCTGTCCCAACCTGCCTGATTTCGATATAAATCAGGAGCAAGGGCAAGTGCCCATTCTGATGCATAAGCCTGCTTGGTTTCTTCTGGGACATATTGCGAAAAACTCTGGAGAATACCAGTCTCCCCTCTTGAGGAAGCAAGAACAAACTGGGGAGGCCAATCAACCTCCGCCAACAAAATATCATATGAAGATGTGAGATTATCCCAAAAGACTGCTTTAATTGTGTGTTTAATATCACCTTCAATTTGGAGGCCTATTTCATAAAGCCTATCCGGGGGGGGGGGCAACTAGAGTGTCAGTTGTTTCCACTGTAATGAATGTGTCAGTTTCTTTCGCCTCCAGACGCTGGTGGAGTGTCTGCCGCACTATGGTAACCTCTGATGCGCTGTCGAGGAGGGTTACTGCCCAGCTCCTGTCGAGGAGCAGGGTTCTCACTGTCTGAGGCATACTTCGCCGGCAAAGCGGCAACAGTTTTCTTCAGAAATGGGGCTTGATCTGGAGGTGGTCCCTCCGGTTTGGCTTTCACGTCAAACTGGCGCTGCGGGTCATGTGTCTGCGTAGACTCGCCTTGTCTGGGATCCTGTCACTCTCCCCTACCGAACTGTTGATCCGACGATTCCTGAAAGGAACGAGGAGAACGAGGATAAGGAACCTGAAACCTCTCGGGTGTCTTAAGTTTAGAGCGGTCAGGCAAATCATATCTACGTTTAGAAGCGCCAGGTGGTGGTGAGCCAGCACGTGAACCAGGCTTCTGTTGTTGCTGTCGCTGATTTTTGTTCCAAGTCTTTTTAGGAAAGACTGGACGACCCTCCTTTTCATGAGGGGGCTTATTTTGTACCTGATTAAAAGGTATTAGTCTCAAACTATTGCAACCTAACGATGTTTATACATCTGCAATAATAATCGACAACTGCAGCTGCCGATCCACGTCTGCCACCGCTGCAAAGCGTTGGCGCACTTGTAAGCAAACTGCTTCACCTTTAATGTTGGCCAGAATCATATCGGAGACAAAAGGGAACATTCCCACTAACTTCATCCCCAAATCCAGGGCTGGACCAGCCCCGTGTTCATCTTGTACCTTCTTTAGAACGCTCAGTAGAACGCTCATGGAGCAAGTGCCGAAACACAGTGTAAACCCCCAAGGGAAACACCATCCCCCAGGTGGTGCAGTCAGCTAAAGCGGGAATAATACCACTTGGTAAACTCATTGTCAAGATCCTGTGTTTTTCAACAGGAGTAGTGTGTGGAAAAACAGCTTTGAGTTGCTCAAATGTTTCTGCGAGCCAATATCGCAAATCATCTCTTGCCGATCACTGAATTAACTATGACGGGGCTAATGACAAGACCACCATGTGCAGGTGGTGGAGGAGCAGCTCCAGCCAGAGCTGCATGTAGTGCACGTGACATAAACTATATCACACTTCTGAGTATATCAATCAAAGATGTATGTAACTGACGTAACTCTGCGTAAATAAGATT
Organism: Calotriton arnoldi; assembly: GCA_963921515.1. NCBI lineage: Eukaryota > Metazoa > Chordata > Amphibia > Caudata > Salamandridae > Calotriton > Calotriton arnoldi. The sequence goes on from CAWUFW010000311.1 coordinate 63,802, forward strand.
AAGATACTGCGGATGCAGTGTATAACTAGCCAAACAGGCCAAGTGGCCCCATCGATGGACAAGGGGCCCATGCGAACCACAGAAACAGGGTGAGGAAGGGAGCCATTAAACCAGATGGTATGCTCCCAGGCGGTTAATGGAACTTCAGTTAATGCATAAGGACGATAAGCCGCCGGAGCAGCGGCTCTCGTATATTCATGAAACATGTTATCATTCCCATCCACTGCGGGAAACATAACCCAAGAATAAAAGACCTCGAAGCGGTAAGCTGCGTCCGCCTCGACAACAAAAATAAAGGTAGCCCCCCCATTGGGGACTCCGCGTTGAGTCAAGAAAGCTGTAACCGCCGCGCGGTTATGTGCCACAATAGCGACTGGTTGTGCCATATCAGAAATGGAAAAGAGAAACATGAAAACGGTAGCGCAAAACAGGGTAGAAAAAACCTTTTAAACTTCAAGCTTGAAAAACCTATAAATATACAAATATAGGAGGTGCCCCCTCACCACGGACGTCTCCAGAAACCAGTGAGAGGGTATTGTGGACAAGCACAAGTGCTACTCAGGGGTCTCGTGAATAAGTACCAGACCAAACGTTGGCGGCGCCATGTTGCAGGGATTCTGCCCAAGAGCAGAACTATACGTAGGATAATGGTAACCTTAGTGCGCAGCGACTGAGTCATCCTACCACCTTAGTGCCCATGAGCCCAGGACCGACTAGCTATAGTGTCTCACTTGCCCTCCTACTCACTCACAGAGAAACAAGTGATTAGACACCCCAGAACACAACACTCCCGAATCTCTCAGGCTCGCGGTTGCAAGACGCACGCTTTCGCTCGCATTCTTGTACCTGTACACAATAAGATCTGACAGAGACACGAAAAGTTTAAAATATTTATTTTAACTAACGTGCTCTAACATGCAGTATACGTGCCACAACAAGAAGGAAAATGCATAATACCAATACAGTCAGCATAGCAGCTAGTCAATATATCATAAAGGGAGATGTCATCATAAAAAGACAATAGAGCCTAAACTCCTTCCCTGTAATAAGAAGCAATATTATTATATATTAGAAGATCTCTGGGTTTTTTGTGCAGACCCCATACCTCAGACTATAGATGAAAGTTCTACATCAGAGGTGCTGTCTCGCTCTTCTCCCTGGAAAGGTCCCTTTCCAAGTGTGTGCTCCCTATGCATGTACCCCCATAATACCAAAGTACGAGTTCCAAACAACAGCTGCATTGGTATGTTTTGTCTAGGTGCTAGGGCCTGACCAGAACAGAATGACATTGTTGTTCGACCTTGCACATCGTGTTCAGACTAAATTCCAGGAACAGGCAGAAAGCGAACGCAGCAGACCGTTCTCATGTGAAAAGAACCGAGAAAGTCTTTGGAAAAATAAAGCAATGTAGTAACGTGCGCAAAAGCCGCGCACTGTATGCAAAGCTCATGCTAACTTAATAAAAACGACAATGTCACCTTCGGCCATGTGACAATATGCTCCTTTACTCCCCCTGGTTAACAACACCTGGAACTAGTGGTAAAACGTACACTCAGTAGGTTTGACCTCAACACGATGAGAGATGCCTTCCCTAACGGTCATGTTATCTCACATACAGATGACACCAGATTTTCACATGCTACACAAATAGCCATCTTTCTCTTGCGTCGGCTCCATGCCACTCTTTGCGCATGTATCCCTACTTATCCCATAGCACCGGATGAATTTCCCCCATTGTCACTATTAATATCAGATTCTGAGGTGGGAGGCTGATCTCTAAACTCTATGAAGCCTGCATTTTCCTGAAACCTGCTCAGGGCAGGAGAGCGAGGGAAAAATGGGGAGCGGACCTGGGTCGTGAACTATCAGATAAAGAATGGCACTACTGCTGTGAGCAAATTAAACTAATATCCCCAAACCACCGACACAAGCTGCTTTAATTTAAATTCCTACACAGGGCATATGTCACCCTTAGCACACTTGCCAGAATTGATCCTGTAAGATCGTCCACCTGTCCCAAATGCAACACACCTGATGCAGACATTGCACACTGCACTTGGACCTGTCTGCATGTTGGTAGGTACTGGGGTGAAATATTTGAATGCCTCTCATTAATGACTATATAAATAAACCACAGGTGTTTGCCCTAATCACCCCAACACATCTGGGCAACAACATAAGGACCAACAAAACAAAAGATGTGTGGGAAAAGATCCAGATAAATCCTGTAGAGAGAACATAAATTAGTCCCTAGATGCGGGTCCCTAAACCTCTCATTTAGTTACTTGATCATTCACGATCCTGCCCCAAGTTGAATTTCAAACATGAGTTTATATTTTTTCACATACATAAAAAACATCCCACGACTAGAAATAACAGTGATGCAATAATTCTCAATATTTCAAGGTTCCTTCCTACCCATACAGTCTAATAACGATTGTGACAAAAACAATTCATATGCAATCCGTGTGGGAGATAGTCCTGTACACACTAAGGAGGGTAACTTTCAACCTCCACACATTCCAACAGAGTGTGTATCCAGATGTCTTGTATATATGTTATGTTAAAAATATTTGTAGAGCGCACTTACACCAAGCGGTTTCATGGCGCTGAGAGCGGGAGGGCGACAGTGGTATGATGACAGAAGCTTTACTCATATGCCTGAGAGAACAGAAGGGTCTTAAGAAGTGTTCTGAATTGGGCGTAAGAGGTTACTGACCTCAGTCCAGTGGGAAGAGAGTTCCAGAATTGAGAGGCCAGGAAAGAGAATCTGAGGCCACCGTGCTTTTTGCGTTTGAAGGTGGGGGTGGTGAGCAGGTTCAGATGGGAGGAGCGAAGTTCGCGAGAGGGGGCATAGCGATGGATCCTAGACGAGATGAATGCTGGGCCATGGCCGGCAAGGGCTTTAATGATGGTGCAGCCCAGTTTAAATGCACAGCGTTTAGCCACCGGAAGCCAATGGAGGCTCTTCATCAGGGGGCGGACATGTTGGTATCTGGGTTGATGGAAAATGAGCCAGGCTGCTTGGTTTTGTACCAGTTGCAAACGGTGGAGTTGGTATGCCGGAATGCCGACATAGAGCAAGTTGGCATAATCAATACGAGAGATGACCAAGGCCAGGATGACTAAGGTCAAGGCCTCGGTGGTCAGAAATCTACAGATCTTCCGGATTCTGCGTAGGTGGAAGAAGCAGGTAGATACCACTGCGCTAATCTGAGGTTTCATAGACAGGTCGTTGCTGATTATGACCCCTAGGCTTTTTACAGATTCTACTGGGCGAGGCGGACTACCTAGGAGAGGGGGCCAGAAATTAGAATTCCAAAGGTTGGCGGTGCCTCCAGTCAGAATCAGCTCAGTTTTGTCGGGGTTAAGTTTTAGTTGGTTAGCGTACATCCATTCGCTAATATAGCTCATGGTGGATTGAAAGTTGGATACTGAGGTGTTGGAAGAGTCAATTTCGAACACCAGCTGGAGGTCGTCAGCATAGTTGAAAGTTACAACTCTACTTTTGCGTAAGGACCAGATCAAAGGTAGCATGTACAGATTAAACAGGAGGGGAGAGAGGGAGGAACCCTGGGGGACCCCGCAGGTCAACCTAGCTTTCTTGGCTGAGAAGTTGGCAAGACGTACTGCCTGGAATCGGTTGTGTAGGAAGGAGGAGATCCACTTCAGAGCCAGACCCTGGATGCCAGCATTACTGACACGATCGATCAGGAGGTCATGATCGACCGTGTCAAAAGCGGCTGACAGATCCAAAAGTACCAGGGCCTGGGTGATGTTTTTATCGGCCCCTCTCCTAAGCTTGTCCATAACTGCTAGGATGACTGACTCCGTGGAGTGTGCTGGTCTAAATCCTGCCTGATGGGGTCGAGGAACTGAGAATGCTCAATGAATGAGCTCAGACAGTTTGCTACGTGGGCCTCTAAGATCTTACTAAGGTAAGGGAGTAAAGAAATTGGGCGGAAGTTGCTCAGGGCCAGGGGGTCAGCGTTGGGTTTCTTCAGGATTGGGACAATTTCAGCATGTTTAAAGGTGTCTGGGACAATGCCTTGTTTAAGAGAGTTGTTGAGGAGTGAGAGGGGCGGGCCTGGGCAGGTAAGGAAAGCCTCTTGTAGGATGTGAGGGGGGCAGCAGTCGGTAGGGGAGCCTGATCCGATTTTTTTTAGTAAGACAAAAAACTCTTGTACTCGGTCGGACTCCTCCAATTCAAGAACTCATTAATGACTGGCATTGAGCTCCTCCCTCACCCTCTCATGGCTCTTCTTGGCTTTGTGCCAGATACACCCAAATCAGTGCGTAGATGCACTGCTATAGCGCTATTGCTGGCTAAAAGGGAGATTACATTGAGGTAACGGTATCAGACCGATTGTTAAGGCTTGGCTTACCAGTTTATTTACCTGTGACTCTACTAGTGAAGAGTATTCCACGCTAAAACCACCTACTTCCAGGCCAAAAGATATTTGGCAACCTCTTAGGGACTACCTCTTGTCAATTGACCACGATGCCACTTCTTAATCTTCGCCATATATATATATATATGTGAGCCTTGCAATATTATGCATAGTATGTTTGATTGTTTCAAATGGCAATCCTGCGCTATTGTATATGGTCACCCATTTCTGAATGTTTTGATCTGATTGTTGTATCTGCAAATATTTTCTTAACTTTTTGACCCTTCCAACTGTACTACTAGCTAAGGGCATATTTACTCATATGTATGGGCTTTTGTTTTCTATTTTTTTTGTTTTTTGAAAATTGATAAATAAAGTTAAATAACATTTTTAAATGTGAAGAAATCTGAAATTAGAGGCTAAAAATTAATTTGGTTTCTGCAGATTGATACGTGAGAGTAGGACAAGCACATCAAACAGAATATAGTATGGACAATTGGTGGCATATATTGAAATATAAAAAGCGTCAACATTCCTATTGAGATAAAAAATATTTTTTTGTTATATTTGTTTATGAATTAAATAAAGCATTTCATCATGTGTGTATTTATTTGATGAATGCTTATTTCAGTATTGTTTTGCTGTTCAAATGATCAAAGTTGCTTGTGTTGGGGGTCCCTGGATTCCATTATTGACTCTGTGGGAGTCCCAAAATCCAATAATGATTCAGTGGGAGGTCCCCAGATTCCCGTAATCATTAAGTGGTGGTCCACAGAAGTCAAAAAGGTTAAGGACCACTGGTATAGGGAGTAAACAGGATACCTGGAGGGCAGCTGGTCATTGGTTTTAATTCCTTCTGCAGCCTTTCATTAATATTCATAACTTGATGGAAAGGAGTTGAGTGCCCCCTGAATACTGAACCCACAATATTGGTGGGGCAGAATATCATGGACACAATAGTGAAAAGAAATATTGTCAGGTAAGAAAGTCTAGATTTTCTATACCTCACTGCACATATATGTACCTACGTGGTACATATCATCATGGCACGTAGATTTGGAGTTGTATGAGGAATAGTATATGGAACCAGTTACTTACCTGTAAAGAAGGTTTTGCAGCATAAAACTTCTAGATTCACATGCTGTGCATATGTCACCATGTAGTGCCTAGAGTCCTACTTGTTTTAACCTTTTTCCCCACTCCCCACTCTTGGAGATAGATAGGTGTGTCTGGTGAAACCAGATCCCACGAGAGTAGGCTATTAAACCCCGCTTTGTGTGGCCAAATCTTCAGATTATTTTTCACTGCATGTGATTGTGTATGACATAGCTATAGCTGTATGTTTGTCTGTACCACAAGGATCCTTGTTTTTAAATCTTCTCCGACTAAGGGAGTGTAAAATGCTAAAGCAGTGTCCTTGGACTTTGAGGTGATTTGGCATAATATTTGAAGTCAATGGCAATCTTTCGTCATGGATTACTGATATTTTAGCTCCAATGGCTTCCCGTCATGAGTCAGTGTTGCTTTAAAATGTAGATATCAATCTTGGAAATAATTAATTATCTTTGCAATAGTGTGAAAGAGACCATGTGCCCACTGAAACCCCCTACTTCTTCTAACTGATCTAGCATAAAATACAGAAGAATGTGTGTATGAAATACATATATATATATATATATATATCAGCTCCCACTCTCACATCAAAAGAAGCGAGGAGACCGCACACAGTCAAGGGGTAAACTCGGTTATTTTATTTTACCGAGAAATAAAACGGGACAGGACGCGTTTCGGCTTTGCGCCTTTTTCCACTGTGAGTGGAGACAAGGTGACAACATGTTTAAATAAACAAAAAAGCAAAAAAGCAATCATTTCCGGTGCGCGCTTCACATGAACAACATGATTGACGGACTAACATATATGTATAGCCCGCGAGTGCCATCTTATAGTGAATAAGAATTTCAAAAGCAACACAGTGATTCATATACGTGCATAACAATACATGAGTCCAATACAGCTCTATATGAGCAATTAATTAAGCGTTCACATGGCTGAGGAATACCGTTAATCTTAAACATGATTGTGGAAATTGAAAATAACGCTTTTCATAATGATGCCAGTTAAATACATCCAGGCAACACAATTAAAAAATAAAATAATCAAACTGTTCTAATTCATCACAGTTAAAAAATTATTCATTTCTCCGAGCTTATGTGGAGAATAGCCAATGTGAAATGAAGCTTTGACGATTGTTATGATACAAGAATGAATGCATTTTCAAAAACCAGTATTCAAACAAAATTGAGCCCTGTATGGGCATTCAAAGAAAGAGATAAAAATACTCTCCTAGTGCGTATGCTATACAATGTACCTCATGACTTAATATATTGATCGTCTGTATGACAGTTCATAATACACGAGATAACATCTGCAGTCGGAATGACGATTCTTTAGACATAGGAGAGCACCTTTGTGAACACAGTTGACCTTTTTCAAATAATTCATAGTATAAAGAAACACAGTAAGATCCATTTTTAAAAATATAGTACTACAACCTCTATCCCAGATGAATTGCTAACTGCTCCTCCGTGTTTAATCCTAGCGGAGATTTAGTCTGCAAACCAACTATATATCTGGATTCAAGTCTGCGTAATTTTAATTCTCTGTTGCCTCCCCGTTCGTAAGCGGGAACATGATCTAGACAGTAGAATCTCAGAAGATTTCTGTCACTTTGGTGGAATCTGGCATAATATATATATATATATATATATATATATATCCAGTAGGTAATCTATACACATGTATATACATTACCTACTGGCGGTCACCAGTAGGTAGTTATAGTTAGGATGTAGTTTCCATAGAAAGAGCATTTTTTATTTTGCCAATAACTTTGGTGGTGTTTGACGAATCTTTGCGAAATTTTTAAAACTAGTTTGACGCTCACTTCCACCGCTGCTGTCTTGAAAGTTTTGTGTGATCCGTCAAGCGGGGGCCGAGAAAAAGGGGGGGGTCTCAAAACCTGTTTTTCTATAGGAAATTTTAAATAAGGCAACAGCCCGAACTGCTGAACGGAATTACACCAAATTTGGCAGAAAGGTAGCTGATGGTCCAGAAAATGACGTTTTTGTTAAATGGTGTAAATCAGTTCAGTAGTTGCTGAGTTATTTAAAGAAATTTCCAGTTGTATATATAGGGACGTAAGGATATGCGACCCCTTCCGATCTCGTGCTGAGATCTGATTGGCTGCCAACACTTCAAACCAAGAAGTGTTGGCAGCCATCTTGTGACTCGGTTGAACCGAGCCACAGCAAAAAAACGTTAAAAAAAAGAAAAGGGAGCAAGGTAGAAACACCCTGACCCCGTAGACAAGAGTCGCACTGGATCCACGTATCCCACTGAAAATGTAAAAAAAACAAAAAGAAATTAAGCACGGGCACCCATTCTTTCTTTGTAATCAGCCCCCTGGTGGCCTGTGTATAACATATGTGGGGGGCGTATGGGTCCCCCCTCCTTGGAGCCTTAAAGCCCGGGGACCACTGCCTACCCGGAGCATTTTGATCAAATTATATGTGTATTGGGGACCGCCACCTCCCCAGGGTAAATGATGATTGAATGTGGGGGGGCCACGTGGCCCCCCCGCAGCCCTAGGGACAACCACCTCCCTAGGACTAAATATGAGAAATGCGGGGGGCACGCAGCCCCCCTGCAGTCCCAGGGACCGCCACCTCCCTGGGGCCAAATGAGATATTAATACAGGGGGGCTGTGGCCCCCTGCAGCCCCAGGGACCACCACCTCCCTGGGGCTGTGTTCTGTAAAGGAGGGGGGCCACGCGGCCCTCCTCCTGGAGCCATTCATGGCCCTGGGGACTACCACCCCCAAATACCAGATCCTGCAATGTCCCGGGATGCCTGCCCTCGGGACATTGCAGTTTGCTATTGCTTGCTCCCGCCATAGCAAACTGTGCTCCACTTCTAGTAAGTGAGAGCAGAAGAAATGTTCTCGCTTACTAGAAGTGGAGCAGAATAGTTTTTGAACAGAGAGAGCTGCATGTTTAGCAGCTCCCTCTGTCCAAAAGCATTGCCGGCTCCCGCAGGACACGGAGAGCCGACAGGGACCGCGGGGGCCTTCAGGCTCCCACCGCGGTCCCTAATGTGAGAAACTGGGTGCCGTGGGTGGGACCAGGGCACCCAGTATTGTAGCCAGGCCTCAGGGGATGGGGTCCCTGGGGCAAAAATCGTCCCAGGAGGGGGGCTGCGCCGTCCCCTATCCCATGTTTTTAATAAAAATAAAAATAAAGGGGAGGCCTTAGAGGATGGGGTCTCTAGGGCCAAAATTGGCCCAGGGAAGGGGGCCACACGGCCCCCTTCCTTTATTAAAAACATTTTTTTTTAAAAGAATGGGGTCCTTGAGGCAGTAATCAGCCAAGGGAGGGGGGCTGCGCAGCCCCCTCACCATTCTAAAAATACTTGGCCACGGAGGATGGGGTCCCCAGGGCCAAAATCGGCCAATGAAGGGGGCCCCCCTTCCCTTTTAATTTAAAAAAATAAAGAAAAGGCTACTGGCACAATGCCGGAGGCCATGCCCCCTTTCTCTACCACTCTGCAAACGCGCCTCTCGGTGCACTGCTGGTGGGGGAATGAAGTCCCCTTGGCTGCTGAGAGTCCTTGGGAGCCAACAAGACCTCCTGTTACCTCCAGTAAGTCCCACACTGTGGGGTTCCTGTGAGGACTTCGGAGGCCATGCCCCCTTTCTCCACCATTCTGCAAATGCGCCTCCTGGTGCACTGCTGGTTGGGAGATGAAGTCCTCTTGGATGTTAAGGGTTCTTCAGGGCCCAAAAGTCCTCCTCTTACCTCCAGTAAGTCTGACACAGCAGGATTCCTGAGAGCTGGTCAGAGGCCCAGCCCCCTTTGTCCACCACTCTGCAAACATGACTACTAGTTAAAAAAAACATTGAAATTCACTTAACCGCTTCAACGCGGCCGGAATTTTCCCGCTTTGCGGGCGAATTAATCAGTGTGCGGGATTCGTATGGCCCCCGGCCGTCCTCCGCACACGCCCACTATGACGTCGGACGGCTGGGGGCCGTCCGCAGCATGGAAGGGGTTAAAAAACCAAAGGTTACATGGACGCTATAGTTAGGAAATAGATTTTGAAAACCCTAGAAATGCACTTAAAAAACCAGCGGTTACAGGGTCGTTAGAGTTAGCAAATATAATTTTAAAAACATAGAAATTCACTTAAAAAACCAAAGGTTACAGGGACATTATAGGTAGGCTCAGATTTCACTCATACAAACCAGTGAAATTCGGCAGTTATAGTTACACGATATAACTATAACGTACGCCCCCGCAATGCACTGCTTATGACCTCATATATTACATCACTCATGACATGGTCAGTGACATCACCGATGACATCTCAAATGGCTTCACTCATGACATCATCCACAGAAGCACTCACACACCTACTCACACCCCCATAAAACCTCTTGTACGCCCCCTCACACCCCCCCACAACCACCTAAATACCCATTCTCGGGCCTATACCAGTACTCACACACCCACTCACTCATCCATAGAGCCACTCACAAACCCAGTCACTCGTACAGCCACTCACACAACCATTCACTCACCCATACAGCCACTCATACAACCAGTTATTTACCTACTAAGTCACTTACACACCCACTCACTCACCCAATCAGCCTCTCAACACAGCCACTCAACCCATACAAGCCTTCACACACTCACACAACCACTTACATACCCATTCACACATCCATACAAGCACACAGACATCTTGGTACTCACCCATACAGCCATTCACACAGACACTCACTCTCCAATACAGCCACTCACACACAAACTAACTTAATGAAACACCCTCTCAATTAGCCACTCACTCACCCATACAGCCGCTTACACACCCATATAGCCACTTACATACCCAGTCACTCACTCATACAGCCATTCAGACACCCACTCCTTCACCCAGACAGCTACTCACACACCCACTTATGCACCTATACAGCCACCCATACGCACAAGGAAACATACAGTCACACAGCCACTTACATGATATATATTAAAGTATTATCACTCATTGGTAGTATACCTAGTATACTACTTTAACTTTTGTAGTACCTTAGTATATATGTTTAACACTCAAACTCTTACAAAATACTTAGTCACTGGATGGTGTCATCAGTGATGTCATTTGAGATGACCATGTCATAAGTGATGTAATATGCGAGGTCATAATCAGTGCAGACCGGGGGCGTAAGTTATAGTTAGCTCAGGTAACTATGACTGTCAAATTGCACTGGTTTTGTACGAGTGAAATCTGAGCCAAACTATAATGCCCCTATAACCTTTGTTTTTTTAAGTGAATATATATATATATATATATGTATATATATATATATATATATATATACACACACATATATAGCCACACATATACACAATACAAATATATATATACACACAATACACACACATTTATATATACACACACACACATATATTTTAAATAGGATTATCCCATCAACAAATAACCATCCGGCACTCCAAAAGGTACTGGTCACTCGGTAGTTTATTTTGTGACGTTTTCAACATCTACGCGTTTCAGCAGTCTCACGCTGCCTTGTTCACATATATATACACAATACACATATATATATACACACAATACACGCACATATATATATACACACAATACATGCACATATATATATACACAATACACACATGTATATATACACAATACACACATATATATATACACAATACACATATATATATACACACAATACACATATATATATACACACAATACACATATATATCAAAATAATAATTAATACATCTCTCTATCAACTGAAAATTTATGTGTATAACCGTGTCTGTAAGACATACTACTGATAAGGTGTCAAATGTTGTTTTGGGAGTACATATAATTTTTTAGGTCCACCATGTGTCTGAAATTATGCTTACGCGCTACATAGGTGAGCACAGGCACAGCCATTCTGTATCGTAGAAGACCGGGTGCTGAGCAGTTTATTTTGCTCACAACCATGTAACTTTATTGACACTGAACAATTACACTGTTTGGCCGATTTGAGTGATGTCTACACGGATGACGACATCTCCCACTTGGGGATCTATCTTATTGTTGATACTTTCATTATCTCATATTTGGCACTGGTCTAGCTTAGGCAACAGCTCTCTGGCGGAGGTATCTAGTGACCTTGGGACATCTTCATGTAAACGCATACACCGTACAGTTTTAACATTTGACACCTTATCAGTAGTATGTCTTACAGACACGGTTATACACATAAATTTTCAGTTGATAGAGAGATGTATTAATTATTATTTTGATTAGATGATTATAGGCACAGCCGCTATGTATTTTAGAAGACCGGGTGCTGAGTAGCCCATTTCACTTGTAACTTTATTGGACTACAAATGTATGTTTTACATAGTTGTGTATTTTTCAATTTTGTCGCTAACCACTAGCATGTCCAATTTTGATCTCTGTCACTACTGACTGGGTACATCGTTTTGTAATCTGTATTTTACAATTGACTGAATGATATATCTATAATCTATGTGTGTATTACAACAGGAATGTATTACTTAGTTTTTAACCATTCCAAGATGGCCGCCGCCAATCACAGGCATGTACCTTTTTTTATTTTCATTGCCATTGACTCTCTATAATTGTTGCCCTCATTGGTTGCACGGTTCACGTGATCAAGCTTTCAGGGAAAGCGAAACGCGTTGTGAATAAACAGCAGTGGACACTACGATCACAGAGTCCTCCTTTTCTGAGAGCGCGCGGAACTGTGAGATTTACGTAAGGACACATATATATATACACAACACACACATATATATATATATATATATATTCACTGAAAAAACCATAGGTTTTAGGGACAGTTATAGTTAGTTGGACATTGCACTCGTACAAAACCCGTGAAATTCCCCCGTTATAGTTAGTCCAGCTAACTATAACTCGCGCCCGCAATGCACTGCTGATGACGTCACATATTACATCACTCGTGACATGGTCAGTGACATCACTGATGACATCACTGATGACATCTCAAATGACATCACTGATGACATCATTCAGTGACTGTGTGTTTCTGTAAAGTTTATATATTTTTAATATATATAGGAAAAGACGTATTGAAGAATGAGTGGGTGTGTAAGTGTCTGTATGGATGATTTAGTAGGTGCGTGACTGACTCTATAAGTGAGTGATTTAACGTATCTTACTGAATGCATGGGTTAGTGACTAAACTGGGTGAATGTCTGTATCCGTCTGTCTGTTGCTGTGTAAGTGGCTGCATGTGTTTGTGAATAGCTACATGAGTGTCTATATGAGTTATTGAATGCTTGTCTGAGTATCTGTATGGGTGCCTGAGTGTTTGTGTGGGAGGGGTGTGTGCAACTCTGTGCATAGATGTGTGAGTGGGTGATTCACTGGGTGGATGGTTTCAAGAGTGCAACTGTGATAGACTGTATGGGTGGGTAAGTGTGTGTAAGAGTGTGTTAGTGAGTGAATGTATGTCCCAGTGGTACATGTGTGAGTAACTACATATGTGAAAGGCAGTATATATGTGTGTTGGAGTATATAAATAGCTATAAGCGAGAGTGAGTGATTGTGATAGTGGCTGTATGGATGAGTGTGTGCTTGTATCAGTGATTGTATAAGAGCGTAAGAATGTGCTACTATTTGTATGAGTAAGTGAGCTGGTGTGTGTATAACTGTATAGGTGAGTAAATGGTAGTGTGTTTAATTATTTGCATGACTGACTAGGTGTGTGAGTACCTCTATGGATGAGTGGCGGTGTTTGAGTGTCTATATAGGAGTATGAGTGCATATGATAGTCCTGTACTGAGTGACCGTAAGTATGAGTGACTGTACGGGTGAGTGAGTGGATGTGTGCGTAGACCTAAGAATCAGTGAGTGGGTATGTAGTTATTGGTGTTGGAGTGTCTATGGTTTTGCGAATGGCAGTCTGTAATTTAGAGTGGGTGTATCAAAGGTTATATTAGGGTGTGAGGAGGTGCATCAGATTATCACGTGGATGATGTCATCAGTGATGTCATTTGAGATGTCATCAGTGATGTCATCAGTGATGTCACTGACCATGTCATGAGTGATGTAATATGTGACGTCATCAGCAGTGCATTGCGGGGCGCGAGTTATAGTTAGCTGGACTAACTATAACGGGGAATTTCACGGGTTTTGTACGAGTGCAATGTCCAACTAACTATAACTGTCCCTAAAACCTATGGTTTTTTCAGTGAATTTCAAAGGTTTTTTAAATGCTAATTTGTAACTATAACGTCCCTGAAACCTATGGTTTTTTCAGTGAATTTCAAAGGTTTTTAAATGCTAATTTGTAACTATAACATGTCTGAAACCTACAGTTTTTTCAGTGAATTTCAAAGGTTTTGTAAATGACAATTTTTAAATGTATTAATTGTTATATAAATATTTTTCATACTGATTTCCAAATTTTTTAGAAACAATTTTTTTTTACATATTTTATTTTTTAAATTACATTGTAATTACATTATACATTACATTACAAAAAATACTTTCTCAGAATGAATTACTTTAGTTTAATTACTTTGCACATAGGCAATAGACTTTTAAGTACAGTAGTTACAGTTGTTGCAATGGGCAACACATTTTCAAACACAATGCAACATTCAGCTCAATGTGAATTTCTAGTTAAATGCAATTAGTTACTTTATGGATTACTTTTCTAACCACATTACTGGATCCTAGATTCAGTCCTGGGACATCTCCTGTAAACAGTTGAGTAAAAGCGTTTTGGTTACAGTCGTGATTTTTAAGGAATATTATTGTACTTTAAAAGTTCACACTTAGAAACTTTTCTCATAGAATCACCAATGTTATCCTATGGAAGGAAATTCACTTAGAAGTTAAAAACTGTTATCGTTACTTTTTCTTACTCAGTGTTGGATCCTGGATCCAGCACTGGTGCATCTCCTGTAAACAGTTGAAAGAATGCGTTTAAGTCATACAGGCGATTTTTTAGGAATATTTGTAGTTTGTGAAAATCGACACTTTGAAACTTTTCTGCTGAAAACCAGACAATGGATTCCTATGGAAGGAAATTCAAGTTACTGGTAAGTACGGTTAAAATTACTTTTCAGGATCAGTACTGGGCTGAAAGATGCAGCACTGAGGTCTCTCCTGATAACAGGTGAGTAAATCAGAATTCGTATTTCGGCTGATTTTAGAGGAATATTTTAAAGTTCCAAAACTCCACACTTAGAAGAATTTCCAAGTGAAACCAGTCAATGTTAGCCTATGGAAGGAAATTCAAGTTACTGGTAAGTACGGTTAAAATTACTTTTCAGGACCAGTACTGGGCTGAAAGATGCAGCACTGAGGTCTCTCCTGATAACAGGTGAGTAAATCAGAATTCGAATTTCGGCTGATTTTAGAGGAATATTTGTATGTTTCAAAAAGCAACACTTAGAAACTTTTTCAGCAAAAAGCAGGCAATGATATCCTATGGAAGGAAATTCAAGTTACTGGTAAGTACGGTTAAAATTACTTTTGAGGATCAGTACTGGGCTGAAAGATGCAGCACTGAGGTCTCTCCTGATAACAGGTGAGTAAATCGGAATTCGTATTTCGGCTGATTTTAGAGGAATATTTTAAAGTTCCAAAACTCCACACTTAGAAGAATTTCCAAGTGAAACCAGTCAATGTTAGCCTATGAAGGAAATTCAAGTTACAGGTAAGTACGGTTAAAATTACTTTTGAGGATCAGTACTGGGCTGAAAGATGCAGCACTGAGGTCTCTCCTGATAACAGGTGAGTAAATCGGAATTCGTATTTCGGCTGATTTTAGAGGAATATTTTAAAGTTCCAAAACTCCACACTTAGAAGAATTTCCAAGTGAAACCAATCAATGTTAGCCTATGAAGGAAATTCAAGTTACCGGTAAGTACGGTTAAAATTACTTTTGAGGATCAGTACTGGGCTGAAAGATGCAGCACTGAGGTCTCTCCTGATAACAGGTGAGTAAATCGGAATTCGTATTTCGGCTGATTTTAGAGGAATATTTTAAAGTTCCAAAACTCCACACTTAGAAGAATTTCCAAGTGAAACCAGTCAATGTTAGCCTATGGAAGGAAATTCAAGTTACTGGTAAGTACGGTTAAAATTACTTTTCAGGATTAGTACTGGGCTGAAAGATGCAGCACTGAGGTCTCTCCTGATAACAGGTGAGTAAATCAGAATTCGTATTTCGGCTGATTTTAGAGGAATATTTGCACAATGGTGAAGGGAGGGCGGGGCCTGAGGTGACATCTGTGCAAACGCGCCCCGTGGCGCGTTTTAAGTTGGGGGATTAAGTCCCCTTGAATCATGAGGGTCCTTACGGGCCAACTAGCCCACCAGGAACCTCCAGTATGCACCAGGGGCTGCGTTGCAGAGACATTTACAGAGGCCACACCCCTTTTACACCTCTCTGCAACGCAGCTCTGTGGCGCTTTCTGGACGTACCTGTTGGGCTAGTTGGCCCCCAGGGACCCTCAGGATTGAAGAGGATTTAATTCCCCATCTTAAAACGCGCCACGGGGCCTGTTTGCACACATGTCACCTGAAGCCCCTCCCCTCCCTTCACCACTGTGCAAACGCGCCCCGTGGCGCGTTTTAAGTCGGGGATTAACTCCCCTTGAATCCTGAGGGTCCCTGGGGTGCAACTAGCCCACCATATACCTCCAAAAGCACCATAGAGCT
>CAWUFW010000311.1:2105000-2305000 GCA_963921515.1 Calotriton arnoldi
CTTCTGTGAGGATCCTGGAGCTTGAGCTCGACAGTTTTTTGATTATCTTTCAGTAAGAAATTGTTTTGTTTTTCTCTCATTATCGACATTTTTGACTGCTGGTTGATATTTATTTATCATTTCTGACATTTTAACATACTTTTTTCTGTCAGAATGCCAGCATTATTCCACAAATGTCCATCTTGTGGAAAAAGATGAAGGCTAGGCTGATCCGCACTCTGTGTGCATCGTGTGTTTGCCATCTTCACACAAGCCTGACTCTTGTAATTATTGTCAGCAGTTGTCAAAGCGGACTCTTCGGGACAGAGAGAGGATTAGACTCCATGCCTTGCTGGAGAGAGGTAAAAGTAATCGTGAAAGTGGCCTTGGGAGCGGCCAAGGCCCTTCTTCTCTTCAGGAACATCAAAAACGGTGAAGATCTACCTCTCCTGAGTCCAGAAAGAGACAGATCCCTGACTGCTCGCCGTCGGCGTCGAGATCGCCATCGAAAAAGCAACCGAGATACTCATCAGCATCGAGGGATAGATCGCCATCGAGATGACGACATTCTCCGTCGCACAAAAGTAAGTCGATGTCGAGACATACTTCGGGCTCGAAGTATGCTGGTCCCGAGAGACCTGACAAGCACCCGTCGACGTGCGAGACATCCGTCGACGGCAGAACACTCCGCCACCTTCTAGGAGGTCGGCGCTACAGGGGTTCGCCGTCGAAGACTCTGCCGAGAGCTTACCGACTGTCGACGTCGAAATCTCCGTCGCAGTCGAGGGCGCTACCGTCGAGGAAATCGACACCAAAGAAGCGCTTGATGCGATCGACGTCGAAATCTCCAGTTCGCCCAAGAGGGCGTTCGACGTCGAAGACGACGCAGAGATCGAGGAGACTAGCACCCTCCAGCATCTCGCCGCCGAGAAAGTCGACGTCGAAGACGGCACAGACGGTGTCGTCCAGGCATCAGTCGACGTCGAGAGACAACACTCCTGTAGTCGTCTCTGAGGAGGTTGGGGAGGAGACAAGGTCGACGTCGAGTTCACGACGTTCGACGTCGAAGAGACTTTCATCATCCCCGGGCCTTAATATCGTCCAGATTTCACCGGAGGGCTCTCCGGTTCCGCCCAAACGTCACATCCTTTTAATCTTTCGCCAAGATGGCTGGAAGGTACTGGACTTTCTGTAACAAGGGGTGCTGGTCATAGAAGTCCTGATTCGGATTATTCTCGCACCTACTCGCCGTCAAGAGGTCACAGAACTCCTCCTGCAACGACATCATTGAGGGTCTCTCCAAAAAGAACCCCGAGAAGGTCAAGGTCCCCATCCTCCCGCCACACACGGGAGCCATCTCGCTCGCATCACACTTCCTCTCCCAAAAGGAGGAGGCAAAGATCTCCAACGTGGTCAACATCCACCAGATCTTCTATCAGGAACTATTCCCCAATCCCCTGTCGGCAACACCGCCATCCAGAGTTTCTCCGATTGGACGATATCGGAACCTTCAATGACGTTCTCTGCAGAGGGGCCAAAAACTTAACATCAGTATGTCGGCCCCGACTGTCTCCACATCCGTTATATTCGAGACTCTACACCATCGATCGTCAACCAGGCCTCTACTGCCTTTAGTCCCAGGCCTCATAGATCCTGCCATGCCAACTTTCCTAACCCCTGCCACAGTGGGATCTGTACCATCTCGTATTGCAAAGAAATACAAGGCACCGACTCAAGACCCGCTTTTCCTGCGCTCAGTCCCCCCTCCAGACTCAGTCATTGTGGCGGAGGCCAGAAAGACACACTCTACTGCATCTTCCTCGTCAGTTCCTCCAGAGAAAGATAGCAAGAATATGGACTCTCTGGGTAAGAGGATGTGTAACACCTCGGCCTCTGTGATGAAAGTGGCCAGCGCTTCAGCTCTCCTAGGGAGGTACGATAGGTCTCTCTGGGACTCTCTTGCCTGATTCACAGAAAAACTCCCGAAAGAAGATCAGCAGGACTTTCAGGAGATACTGCATGAGGGGGCTTGGTGGCGCAACCAGGTTATAGGTACAGCTGCAGACTCCTTCTGATCTGGCCGCCCACGGTTATTCACACGGTATCTGCTCCAGACGCTCGGCTTGGCTCCGTCTCACAGGCCTGAAGCCAGATGCCCAACGGAGAATTGTCAACCTTCCCTTTAATGGGTCTTTGCTGTTCGGTCCTCACGCGGATGAGGAGATGGCCAAGATGAAGACAGATTTGGATACTGCAGAAGGCCGTTGGGTTAGAGAAGCGTAAAGAATTCAGGAAACGCTCCGCCCGCATGACAGACGTTCCTCTCAACAGAGGGTTCAAACCCCTCAGTGGTCATCCCAAAAATCAGCAACAGCAGAGGTCTCAGTTCCATCAACTGACGACCTGGTAGAGGGAGGAAACAACAGGCAGCAGTCATCAGCTGCTAATCAGCCAGCCAAACAATGAGCAGAGGCTTCCTCTGTGCCTGTTAGCTACTCCGGTAGGAGGAAGTGTCACTTTTCATCTGGAAGAGTGAGATCCACAACAAAATGACAAAATGGGTGCTGAGTATTGTTCAAAATGGATATTTGCTGAGGTCTTCTTTTGCAGAAACAGGTGGACAGTCTTCTACAAAAAAAAAAGGCCCGGCAAGGGAATACAGACCTATTCTAGACCTACGGCTTTTGAACAAATTCATCCGCAAGGAAAAATTTCGGATGTTGGCACTACACCAGATTTTTCCACATCTACATCAGGGAGACTGGATGTGTGCTATAGACTTACAAGATGCATACTTCTATATTCCAGTGTCCAGGAGGCATCGCAAGTTTTCTCCGTTTTCAAGTGCACCTTCAACATTTTCAATTTCGAGTACTCCCGTTCGGACTCAGGTTACCTGGGCGCCTCGCTGGATACCGCGAAAGCAAGCGTGTGTCCTTCGGAAGAGAGGTTGTCTTCAATCAGAAGCAAAGGTCGCAAACTCCTCCGTGCAAGTCATCCCACAGTAAGACAGGGTTCGTCACTGTTGGGCTCCATGGCCTCTTAAGTGTTCATCGTCCCCAATGCCAGATTGAACATGCGTTCTCTGCAGCAGTCTCTGGAGGACCAGTGGATGCAAGTCTCAGGTCGCTGGGAAGACTGTGTGACCCTACCTCAATCTGCCAAGGACTCCATCAGATGGTGGATGAAGCGGTCACACCTGCTAAAGGGAGTCCCATTCCATCAAGACATTCCCACTCAGACTATAGTCACGGATGCTTCCCCGCAAGGTTGGGGAGTGCACATGGGGTCCCTTAGCACAAGGTCTCTGGTCAGAGACAGATCGAGGATATCACATCAACTTCCTCGAGTTAAGAGCCGTTCACCTGGCTCTCAAGTCTCTGTATTCTTCTCTCCAGTCCAGCTCCCTCTTGGTTCAGACAGACAACACCACAACAATGTATTATCTGAACAAGCAGGGGGGCACCAGGTCGAGAACTCTCTCTCTCTCTCTGGAGGCACAGACTATTTGGAAATGGCTTCTCACACGAGGTCTCAGCATCGTGGCCATTCATCTTCCGGGTTCTATGAACGTCCAAGCAGACTCACTAAGCAGGGACTTCGTAGAAGCGCACGACTGGGTGCTAAACACCGAAGTCACGCAAGACATCTTCCGACAATGGGGAGTGCCAGACATCGACCTCTTCGCAGACGCGGCCAACACCAAATGCCCCGTCTTCGCGTCCAGGTTTCCCCAACCAGGATCACGAGGGAATGCCCTATTGATAAACTGGTCTCAGACATTACTGTACGCCTTTCCACCGCTTCCACTGATCCCGGCAGTGATCAACAAATTTTACAGGACCAACACCAGAATGATCCTGATAGCTCCGGAGTGGCCGCGTCAGTGGTGGTACCCGGACCTTCTGCAATTACCCGAGGTGCCACACCGGAGGTTGCCTTGCCGTCCAGATCTGTTGTCTTAGAACGAGGGGAGAGTGTTTCATCCCAATCTCTCATCCCTCAGATTGACAGCATGGCTCCTGAGGTCCTTCAATACGGACACCTAGACTTACCAGCGCATTGTATGACTATCCTGAAGGAAGCCAACAGACCTTCCACCAGAAAATCCTAGGCTTTCAAGTGGAAGCGGTTCTACTTGTGGTGCAGGGACAATACTCATGATCCGGTCAAGGGTCAAGAGCAGGTACTGTTGCCATACCTACTACATTTGGCCAAGTCTGGTCTACAGTTCTCTTCGATTAAAGTGCATCTAGCAGCTATCACTGCTTACAGGAAATCTGATACTCAAATTTCTTTGTTCAAAATGCCAGTGGTTAAAGATTTCCTTGATGGGATAAAAAAAGTTTACCCCCAGTGACATCACCATCTCCTCCTTGGGAGCTCAACATAGTCCTTACAAAGCTTATGGGTGCTTCTTTTGAGCCGATTCACAAGGCCTCTCTGCAACATTTATCATGGAAAACGGCCTTTTTTAGTCTCCATCCCTTTTGCCCGCAGGGTTAGTGAGATCCAGGCTTTGTGTTGTAGAGAACCTTATACTGTTTTTCATGCCAACAGGGTGGTTTTAAGGACCCATCCGAGTTTCCTGCCGAAGGTGGTCTCAGATTTCCACATCAATCAGGCGATCACTCTTCCCACCTTTTTTCCCAATACCTCTACTCCCCCGGAGAGGTCCCTCCATTCTTTAGACCTCAAGAGGGTTTTGAAATTTTATCTTGACAAAACTAAGTCCTTGAGAAAGATGGACCGGTTGTTTGTTAACTATGGTGTCATAAATACCGGTTCAGCAGCTTCTAAAAGATCCATCTCTAGATGGATAGTTTCGATGCATATCTTTGTCCTATCAACTAGCTAACAAGGTTCTTCAGGGCAAACCCAAAACACATTCTACCAGGGGAAGGCTCTGCTATGGCCTTACTGAGAAATGTTCCTATGTCAGAAATTTGTAAAGCAGCAACTTGGCGCTCAGTTCATACTTTCACCCGCCATTACTGCTTGGATTCTGATGCACAGGCGGATGCCCAAGTTGGGCAAGCCTCACTGAGGAATTTATTTGCTTGATGTCATGTTAAGATGCTCTGTTTTTCAATACTATTTGCTCGTCCGCGAGGTAGTGGGTAAGGAATTGCTACTCTATTCAGTGCTTATGACTATTGATGAGTATCCCCTGGAAGAGAAGGATTAGTTACTTACCTGTAATCCTAGTTCTCTTCCAGGGGTATACTCATCAGTCATAAGCAACCCTCCCTCCTCCCCGGACGAGCATTTTTAGTATATTTTTGTAGTGATTGCATCTTATAATCAGGTTGCTACAAGTTAGTACACCGTAAAAAAAGAACTGACCTAACTGTCACCTGTGGTGCATGATGGGAGAAGAGGGGCTCCTGGAGGTCTTAAAGGCACGGTGTCCAAGTTCTTGGAAGCCTTAAAGGCAAGGTGCCAGTTTTTTACTGTACTGTGATGTTTATTCATCTATGCAGCCTATGGGCCAACTGCCTGCTATTACCTGTTTTTTTTCCTTTCTGAAGATAAAGGTTTTCTTGTATGACACTATTACAGTGTATGTTCTCTATTACAGAGTGTATGTGGGAGATTATTTTTTGTACAAGAAAAACCTATGTAATTTTGGCATTTTGCCCTATTGGAATTATGTTAGGCTGCATATTTATGTATTTATATACATGTATATATGTATGTCGCGGAAGTGCTATGCACTTGTGATCCCAACATACACATATATATATGTATATTTCTATATGTTCCGGGATCCCGCACGTGGGCGGGGATTATTCAGTGCTTATGACTTTGATGAGTATACCCCTGGAAGTCAACTAGGATTACAGGTAAGTAACTAATCCTTATGAAATAATAACTATTTTTCCCATAAATCAGAATTCTACATTTGTTATTTCACTGCTAAAAAATCAACTCGTACTGTTCTGAACTAACCATTGCACTTTGTTACAGGTTGTCACTATTTCATTGCATTTGTCTTTTTCAATTGTCGAGCACTTTTGGGATGCACATTTTATAGACCTCGTAATCAGTATATTGTTGCTGGTACAGCCCCATGTACACAGTTTCCCCGATCAGAGTAGAATTTGTAATTATTTAAAACCTTGAAATAAACTCCCTAACAAGTTTCCTAATCCATCATGGAGTCACAAATAGACCACATGCAAACTAGGTTCCCCACACAGGCTTGGAAACTAGATAAACAATGCAGTGAGTCGCACGCCCATACCAAGGCACATGCATTTCCCTGGCCTGAAGGGGGAAAGTTTAGTATCAACATCATACAACACAGGAGGAACACCTCCAGACCAGATATATTGGCCAAGAGAGGGCTGTAAGAATGGCCCTATTAAAACTATGGGCCAACTGCAGGGTGACCCCAACTCGCAACCTACACAGACACAGGGCTAGTGAAGTCAGGATCCGACAGCGAGGGCGTAAGCATAGAATGGGACCACCAACACAGGGGAAAAATAGGAAGTGCATGCCAAGGCTACTATGGTACTTGAAAACGCACTTGCGCCACGGACAGCCATGAGGAAGGGCCCTTGGTTGCTATGTTAATAAGCAAGACATCATACCACTTGCTGGTGGATACAGGGGCGATACAAAAGGGGATGATGGACGGAACGTTTGAGCCAATCAAACACTCACCCCCAGTCAACTGATCTGGGTTTAATCCATCATCATTCTTTAGCTCACTCCACCACCCCAGTTCAGACATGGCCATATGCAAATCAGTCTGACCCCGTGCCTCATGGGAACAGTCCAGCCCGAACTGCCAAGCCATGTCTTCCCTGGACCGGAAACAAGCATCCTAGGACCGGTTTCTGGCATTCCAGCCGTCATCAGCCAGGCTTGCTTGAATCCAGTGGCAAAGTGAGCAAGGGACCCACGTCTGGGCATACCCCCGCCAACTTAGGGCGAACAAAGCGATACAAAAGGGGATGATGGACGGAACGCTTTGAGCCAATCAAACACTCACCCCCAGTCAACTGATCTGGGTTTAATCCATCATCATTCTTTAGCTCACTCCACCACCCCAGTTCAGACATGGCCATATGCAAATCAGTCTGACCCCGTGCCTCATGGGAACAGTCCAGCCCGAACTGCCAAGCCATGTCTTCCCTGGACCGGAAACAAGCATCCTAGGACCGGTTTCTGGCATTCCAGCCGTCATCAGCCAGGCTTGCTTGAATCCAGTGGCAAAGTGAGCAAGGGACCCACGTCTGGGCATACCCCCGCCAACTTAGGCGAACAAAGCGATACAAAAGGGGATGATGGACGGAACGCTTGAGCCAATCAAACACTCACCCCCAGTCAACTGATCTGGGTTTAATCCATCATCATTCTTTAGCTCACTCCACCACCCCAGTTCAGACATGGCCATATGCAAATCAGTCTGACCCCGTGCCTCATGGGAACAGTCCAGCCCGAACTGCCAAGCCATGTCTTCCCTGGACCGGAAACAAGCATCCTAGGACCGGTTTCTGGCATTCCAGCCGTCATCAGCCAGGCTTGCTTGAAACCAGTGGCAAAGTGAGCAAGGGACCCACGTCTGGGCATACCCCCGCCAACTTAGGGCGAACAAAGCGATACAAAAGGGGATGATGGACGGAACGTTTGAGCCAATCAAACACTCACCCCCAGTCAACTGATCTGGGTTTAATCCATCATCATTCTTTAGCTCACTCCACCACCCCAGTTCAGACATGGCCATATGCAAATCAGTCTGACCCCGTGCCTCATGGGAACAGTCCAGCCCGAACTGCCAAGCCATGTCTTCCCTGGACCGGAAACAAGCATCCTAGGACCGGTTTCTGGCATTCCAGCCGTCATCAGCCAGGCTTGCTTGAATCCAGTGGCAAAGTGAGCAAGGGACCCACGTCTGGGCATACCCCCGCCAACTTAGGGCGAACAAAGCGATACAAAAGGGGATGATGGACGGAACGTTTGAGCCAATCAAACACTCACCCCAGTCAACTGATCTGGGTTTAATCCATCATCATTCTTTAGCTCACTCCACCACCCCAGTTCAGACATGGCCATATGCAAATCAGTCTGACCCCGTGCCTCATGGGAACAGTCCAGCCCGAACTGCCAAGCCAAGTGTCTTCCCTGGACCGGAAACAAGCATCCTAGGACCGGTTTCTGGCATTCCAGCCGCCATCAGCCAGGCTTGCTTGAATCCAGTGGATACAGGGGCGGCAAGGTCATGCTTGTGGGAAGCAGCAGCCCCCATATCAAAGACCACTACCAAAACACAGGGAATCTTGGGTTCCGTGACTGAGTTCCCCCTCACAGAACCCCTCGAGTTGAAAATAGGGGAGAATAGGATAAGGGAACAATTGTTGTACTATCCTTCCTTCCCGAGCAATATACTAGGACGGGACCTATTGTCCAAGCTAAAAATGTCCATCCAGTTCACCAAGAATGGGACTATAACCTGCTCCTCCCCTGGAGCCTCCCCCGTAGAGCACAAACCAGCAAACAGCTCCAACTCCACGTGGATGCTAGCCAGGGTGATTCCAGTCCGTCAGGCCCCCTTCCGGAGAATATTCCTGGATTACACGGGAAGCCTCTTAGAGTGACACAGCATTAGAAAAAAACTCAAAAAACGAGCCAACGCCCAGTTTCAGAAGCCAGGTTTTGCGTGCACTTGGGGTGTTGAGATGACCCACAGAACTCCGTAGTAGATGCACAAATTTGACACCAAGTCAATAGGTAAATTCCCTTGGGCAATCAGCCATTTCAGTTCGATACTCTCAGCATGACAAATCCCAGCCGTGCACCTAACTCCATCATAAGCGGGACATTTTGCCGCCTCCTTTCCTAATGCTTCCAAAAATATCCAAATTCTGCTCATTGGATCTTGCCCCTTCAGAGCAGCAGGAGTAGCATTTCACCAGGTAGGAAGTCCCTGATTCCCACTGAGGGTGGCAGACCCAAATCATCCTGGATCCGAGGGAGAGGGGGGGGGGCGGGAAGGAAGAGGGGTTCCATAGATGACCATCGCAACCCCCTGCACAAGGTGCATGGGGATGCTTGCCACCACACCTGGCTTGTCAAATAAGATACACAGGGCCTCACGAACATCGTCCAAGGAAATAATAGGCCTGATCCCAGTCATTGCCATATCCAAATCATGGGGGCCAGAGAGCAGCTTCTCAACCCCCGCATTACAACCAGCCCTACCCGAGACCCCAGGAAGGAGCCCAGTGACCTGCCGGAAGAAGCCCAAAAGTAGACCAAATACTGGAGCTGCAAGAAAAAGGGTGTAGTCAAAACACCCAACTCCATTAGGGAGAACATCATTACATGCCACTGCAGGGACCAGAGGGACATTCATGTGACAAGGAGAACATCACAATTCCCTTCCCCTCACATTGCATGCAACCCATGCAGGTCAAAAGGACACCCTCGCACTAGTGAAACAACACACATACACGCATACATTTATTGGAAGCAGCCCACAGAGGAAACTGCTCTCCCCGCCGCAGCAAGGAGTGGGGGGACCAAAATCATCACAAAATAATGTTACTCAACTTAAACTGATCATTCACTAAAACGGTCACCGCCTCTTTCCAGTACCTGACAAGAAGGTTTCGCACACAGTGAAAGATATACAGTGTACCCCTAAAAAAGAGAAACACAGGAACTCTGCGAAAACGGTCTAATGATGTGTTTTTTCCCAAGCTAACCTACAACGCACAGCTCTTATCCCACAGGTCTGCAATAGAACCACATGTGCACCGTCGTTACAGCAGCATGCCACGCCTTCAATCGAAACTCTCGAAAGGACATCAACAAGGCCAACTGCTCAAGAACACAGACTGCAAATTGACTTTACGACACTTTTTTGGTAAGGAAAGAAAATCTATTTTTTCCTTTGCTCTACACCAAGACAAGACACCCCTGTGCACCCAGAGGACAGAAAACACCCCTGAAGACCATCCCAACACCTATGAATGTTTTCCAAGTTATGTATTTTTGTATTCTTGTACACCCTCTGTTTGGTATGGGTGCTCTTGCACCCCTCCGGAGCCAGAAATATGCCTAGTTTCATGAAACGTAGTTCGCCATTTTTGTAACACATGCACGGAGACCTCTCTCACCTCACTTATACCTATGCTGAACCAAATGCTAGCATTCCTCATGCACTGCACAGTGCACTCCTACACAACACCTGGTATCAGCACATGACCACTGTGGGCACTCAAATCACGAACAGGTTGTGCTACATATGTTCACCCATACTCCACGCTGTAGGCACAGACAGTCTTTACTTATCCCAAGAGATAGCCCACGAGAAAGCAAAATCCACCTATACCTATGTAGGATTAGGGCCAAGATTCAACCCAATAGAGTAGAACCCCATAGAGCAGTAGTAAACATCACCCGGTACGAGACCAACCCCACAGCACTGTACCTTTTTACCGAACCTAGCAACATTCAAATGGAACTAGACAGGAGGAGCACTATAGAAAAGGGCACTGTTTGGCCCCGGGACTTTGTAGAAAAGTGGTTCCTAGAGGTAAAAAGACCACCGCACCAGTGCACAAATACACCCGCTCCCACCTCCATCTGCGGTCCCAGAGTGGCCCTTAACATATGCAGCCACCTTTTTTAATGACAAATGGAACCGGATATGGAATTCCAGTGCAGGGCCGCTCACCTCGACCACGCTAGGGGAAATAAGTCCCATGGGAGGGGGTCAAATGCCAGCATAGATACCCCATGCCAGGAAATCTGGGATACCGAGAATAATAGGTACACATGGTTGAAGAGAAAGGGGCAACCCCTAATTGTACGGAAATTGACACCGTATTCTTTGAGTTTCAGAGGCAAAGGAACCATACCGCTTGGTTCAAACGAGAACTGTGAAGTAATACTGCATATACCAGACATGCAACGGGCACCTCCACGTTGATGCATATGTATTGGCAGTGCAGCAAGCTTGCCTACACCCAGCTTGTCCCTGGATGGTGGGGCGTCTGAACTCTCGTTGCCATACACACCCCAACACTGGTCATCCCTGGTGAAGATCTGTCTGATAACTCTGTTGCATCAGGCTCGAAGAAGAAGAACTGATGATTATTTTGGCTGGGCTCAGTACAAGGACAATCTGGAAGAATTTAGACTGTTTTCTGAAACTCAAGTAAATGCAGGAGGGTCGATACCCTTCTTCACCTTGCAAACGAAGGCGAACGTTCGATGAATACAGATAACTAGGTGGAAAATGTTGAAGATGATCAATGACACTGAGCTTGGCCTAAATGCTATCAAGGGAGAACTGAGAGCCATCCGCCTTACGGTGATGCAACATCTGTATATGTTGGACTTTATGACCGAGATGGAGGGTGGGGTGTGTGCCAAGATTGGTGCTTCCTGTTGTACTTTTATTCCTGGAAATGTTCTCGAAAACAGAACTCTGGTTCTTGCCATCTAGGCACTGCATCATCAACAAGCTGACCTGAAGAAGGAGGGAGGTGTCACCGAGCAGGACTGGTTTCATAACATTTTTTCTTGGATCCTCCTATGGATGTCCAAACTGTTCACATCATTACTTCCAGTTGTACTACTGTTGTGTGGATTCCTACAAATGGGGGTATCCTGCTGTAAGAACGCAGTCCTCAAATTAGGTAATATGCAAATAGCTAGGGAAAGAATAGCAGATGCTACAGCAACACACACCGTATCGAATAATCTGTCTGTCATGACATACAAGGAAAATGATATAGTTGAAATTCAACTAGAGGGGGGGATGTTAATATCGGTGAATGGGATGTCAGTGTAAACCATGATATATGCAGGCACAACAGCGGAAATACCAATAAATGCAGTGACGATGTACGCCATAAACTATGCACACATAATAATGTCAAAACTAGTAAAAACAAAACAATGTCGATGTTCGCTATGACAACTGTATGCACAATAATGAGAACGTCGGTAAATATGATATTAGTGACCGCCATGTTTTATGTACACACAATAACAAACTCGTATCGTTGCTGTCAAATTCACCCAAGATGACCTCCCTATCAATCCCAAGTTAGAGATACGTGGTCAGACAAGCCCTGTGATCCAAACCCAGGCCTACCGATTGATAGGTCACAGGTGGGGTTACACAGCCTGAAAACAAACACGCAACCAGGGAAAGCCCTGATTGATCCCACAGATCAGGTCCAAGGAAATTGGCCCCAATAAAATACGTTTGGCCAAAAGTTCATGTTCCCAAAATACCACAAAGTTAGATGCTGCATGTAGTTAGGAACACTCAGCCAATCAAGACACAGTCCATGCCGGACATCTGGACGCATGTACACTGGGCCACACTAGCCACCTGTGTCCCCGTTATCAGATGGTTGTACTTCTAATTTATAACTAGGCCCGGACCCACATGCTCTCTAAGAATGTGAAATCGTTCTATTGTACCTCACAAACTGTATATATGATTGGCCAAAACTTCTGTACATTGAGAATGTCTTTAGACACTACTTTATCGATGCTCTCCCGCCCACTACGTTTAATTAAACCAACTTGTTCCTGTTTTGTCAAACGCTTCTTGTCTTTTCATTTTTTCTAGGTAAATTCATATTCTAGCAACAATGTTTAAAAGTGTATTCTTTGGATTTTAGCAGTACTCATGGGGGGTGGGGGGCACCATTCCTGCTAATGCTGTGATGCTGAGTTCAGTAATTGAGAATTGAAGTAGGTACAGCCTAAAGAAGCATCACAAAAACAATAGGTCTGGCTTGCCTTTTGATGCTGAATAAAACATTAAAAAGTCTTCTGCACTGTAAAAGCAAATCAAAAATGTGGGTTTTCTGTACATAATGCATCTGAGAAAATTTACGGTCAGATTTAGGGTATGGTTTGATTGAGTATGGTTCATGGGATACACCGTCACAAACGTGATGGCTATTGAATTTGCCATATTACAGGTCCTTTACGTCCTGTGCACTTCTAATATGATTTAAGGGATAGCCGTCACCTCTGGGGCGGATTTTCCCATCTGCCAAACTCTAGATCGGGCTCTAAATGTATGATAATTAAGCATGCATTTGGGAATTAAAATAGTTTATAATGCATTGAAATGCAAACACTCTACTGGAGGGAGAATGATACACCAAACAGTGAATAGCATGAGGTAAGAGACCTACTTATCTGGGCAGAGCCCAAGCTCACTCTATGTATATTTTAAAGAATTGGTAACAGTGGGTTCTTCAGACAGCTAAGCTGTCAAGACATACCTACTAAAAATGTGCGACTAGTGAGAGAGCCTGTCTACACTGCTATTTGTCCTGTGGATGGAGCCTGAAAACAAGTAAAATTTAGGTATATGACTAAAGCACACAATTTACACATGTATTTCCTAATGGTATTGTGTTTTTTATTTCAGGTTGCAAAGTCTTGGATATCTGAGTTTAAACAATAATCAACTAAAAAGCATTCCCAAACAGATAGGCCTGTTGCGAAGCCTCTCAGAACTCCACATTGCAAGCAACCAACTTAAAACATTACCAGAAGAGGTTGGGTATATGATCAGTTTGAGCAAGCTCTACCTGTCCAGAAACCAGCTTGTAGACCTACCAGAAGTAAGTAGCTGATGTTTGGGGGTGCATTTTGAAAGCTCGAAAGACACTGTAAGTGAATGTCATGCACAAGCTATTAGAGTTCTATTAAGCGCATACCAATTTAAAAAAATTGCACATGATGTTTACATTGTTGGTTATCTTGCAGTTCTGCAGAGGTCACGTAGAAACTATAACTCATCCTTCATAGGAGAACATAATGTGACAAAACCTGAGGTAGTTATTCCTAGTGTAGGGATATGTGTTATAAATATATATATTCACTCAGGAAAAATAGTCAGTTATGGTTCTAGCTAAAATGTGTAAAAACAATGAAATTCACCAGTTATAATCAACGCATTCAACAAATGCCATAACTCGTGCCACCAATGTGTTCACTGGACTATCATCAAAATGGCACAGACACACAAAAACAGATATGAAGATAATACTATTGTGAACGGCACAAGTTATGGTGTGTGTTGAGTGCATTGATAACCTAACTGGTGAATTTTAGTGGTTTTAGAACCATAACTCACTTTTTAACTTTTCTTTTCAGTGAATTAATTTTTTTAATACGTTCCTAATTTCCCACCCGCACTGCGAACGGCCTTTGGTCGTGCGCAGCAGGAGTTGGGCACAGGGCTTGGTCTGTGGCTAGGCCGTGTGCCCAACACATTGGCTCATGCACCTCCCACTCTCATGGCCTTTGGCCGTGCACAACTGAAGTTATATGCAACTCCCTGGCAGCGAATTTGGCACTAGGCATGACCAAACTTTCTTATGGGAGCTAGAATGGAAAAAAACATTTTCGTCCTCGGCTGGATCTTCTTGAAACTTTGCATGCCAAACCTTAGCTGCCTGAGTTCCATGCAAATAGATGTTATAGGCAAATCAACAAATGCCTTTTCAATTAAGCCATAAATACACAGTTGTCACCTCCCACTGTGTAATATATATACATATATACGTAAATCTTTCAACTAGTTGGTATTCCACGAAGAAAGCTGGCGCTCAAGTAGTTGAATCCACTGTATTTTATTGTATTCTTACTACCATTAACCAAAAGGAAGATTGACACATTTCAGCTGAGTTTTCAGCCTTTTTCATGTTGGTCGCCATGTTTTTTTAAATCATATTTAAAGGAAAGAGAAACAAAGAACGTCTTTTTCTGTGAGGACGACATGACTAAATTTATCAACACAGTTTGCAATCTTAGACATTTCTAAAACTACGCTGCGTGACCAAATTTTATATTTTATCCTGGGGTTCATACAAATGTAACATAAACATAATTAATAGAGTACACATTCTTTTGCAATGTTTTATAAAATCGATATACTGTCAAAATAGAAAAAAAAACATGCATCATCGATCCATATATTGGGACTACTTAACCACAACCACACTCAGCATAATTATTAGCAAGTCAAAGTGACAATTTTTATTATGATATGGATCTCAAAGAGGTCCACATAAAAAATACACAAAAATCTACAAAAAACATATCTCACGATTGATAATCTACAAAATAAAATACATGAAAGAAGCATTCAATACACAGACACACTCCACGTAAATAAAAAGTCCGTGGACAAACAAAGTGCAAATACGCTATTGAATTAGTGAGAAAAGCGAAACTTATCCAAGTGTAAGGAATGTAGCAGGAACAATAGTGCAACTCTAGTACAGTACTTCAATATAATTCAGTGCAATCAGCTTTGCAAGGCAATGTAAACACTCTAAATCTAATTAGACTGTGCAAATCTTTTTACCCTAAAAGACCATATTCATCAAATGTGAGAGCAAATACAATTAATATAATCCTATCTAAAAAATATTTAAGCATTGTTTAAAAAAGATACAAATTTCTGAACAAACTATTTCCGAGTGTGGTGCCAAAAGACAGTTCCGGGCCTCCACTGCTGAGTACATTCACTACGACGTCGACTGTTAAGACCATTGTTCCTAAAGTATAATATTTATTATACTTTAGGAACAATGTTAATAACAGTCGACGTCATAGTGAATGTAGTAATGAGGGAAAAAACAAATAACACATGATTTAGATCTTGAACATGGTTCCTACAGAGGTCACAGAGCCTCTCTTCCCTAGATAATCTCTCCCATGCTCCTGTTATAATTCGTAGGGGGAGCAAGTTCAGCCTTAGTAGCAAAATGGTTCTATGCACACCATGGGGAAGTTTCCATAGAACATATGGTTGTTTTGTTTTTACATATGCTACTCTCCACTATTATATCATTCCTAATGTGCCGAGAACACAGTACAATATCTCTTTCGTGACTAACTTCATAAATTGTTTTTTATTCATATTTTTCAAAATAGGCTTTGGGAGAGGACCCGCTTCACTTTGCCCAATTCCAAACATATCCAGTGCTTTCACATAATTTGAGAAAACAGCGCTTCTCTCCTTCACTCCTTAAGACAAAAAAAGATTTCATGTTTTAATGCAGCCCATATGGAGCCAGGATCACTATTCAATATGCTATTCCCCCACCTGAAGCTTGCTGCCATAGCGAACACATTCGTGGAAAGAAGCCGTAGTGCAGATGGAGCAGCTGCACAATTCAAGTTGCATATTTGTTCGCAAAATGTGCCCATCCAACTTCTCAAAGTAGGTCCAGTACCACTCATCTATTGATTCACAGGCATAACTCAATGAAGGCGGAATTTTAATCTCATATACCACCAAGACATGGGCAAAGTGTCTTTGCCCGCAACATTTATATAACCTGCCGATTGCGGAAGCCTGGGATATTGCCTTACTTCTGCACGGACTAATGTGATCACTATTTGGGCAGTTACTAGAAAAAATTCTACCTAAATACAGGTACAACTTCACCACTTCTAGCTTGTCTCTCCCTAAAAACTAATGCCAATCTTTCCTATCCCTACACCCCCGGGACCTAAAAACCATAACTTTGTTCTTAGAAATGTTTATTTTTAGGAAATGTTCCTCAGCGTAGCTGCCTAACTCAAAAAGACGCCTCTGTAAACCTATTGGGGTTAAATCTAGCAAGATTGCTTCATCCGTGTAGAGCAGACAACCAAGTTTCATTGTTCCTAGTTTTGGTGGGTCCACCTTACACTGTCCGACTCTGCTAGACAAGTCATAGATATAAAGGGAAAAGAGGAGGGGCGCTTGTAAGCACCCTTGCTTTTACTCATTTTGGGTTTCTACTTTACTCGGCAAGCCCTGGTTCCCTCCCATCAGGACCTGAGTCCAGGTAGAAGAGTGTTAGGCAACAACTAGCCTAAGCCAGTGCGCGGGAATCCTCAGTACAGCCAATTTCCTCCACAGCGTCCCACGATCAACCCTGTCGAACGTTGTGGAGAAATCTATAAAGGCAGCATATAGAGCCATACCCTTACCCACTGGATACTTTTCAATCAAAGTTTGGAGTGCCGTAATATTGTCTAGGGTACCACAATGCTTTGGAAAGCCAGTCTGCTCCGCAGGGACAAGATTATTACCAAATGCCCCGTCCTGAAGATGAAGAATACTCTTGGCGAACAATTTCACAATCGCATCCAGTAATGCAATCTGCCCAAAGCTGATGGAAGACATTATAGGACCTTTTTATATAAATTCACCTCTATACTTCCTTTCCAAGAGGACGGTGTAGTTCCATACGAATAACAGTATTGAAACACCAGCTGGAGAAAAAATGGCCCATGCAGAAATATCTTGTTTAATGAGAGATAACGGGAGATCGTCCAGGCCCATCTCCCCAGAGTACCTAGCACCCTTAATAAAACTCTCTATCTCCTCACAGGAAGGAGGATCATATACATTCAGTAAGGGAGACTCACTAAGCAACTCCGACTTAAACCTGCCACTAGAATTTGATGCGAGATATATTGAACCCAATCTGCGTCTGATATTAAAATGGCTTCAGCCTTAACTCTACAATCACAATATTCGGCTATTACAGCCCAATATTTATGCGAGTCACCAGAAAGTGCGACTTCTCTCAGCTTAACCCATTTCTGATCCTCCTTCCCTCTACATTCGGACACCTTCAGTCTCGTTCTCACCAGCTTAAATCGATTTGATTTCCCTTTGCCTCAAAAGTGATGACTGCTTAAATTGTTCCCTTACCAGGGAGTTTAGCTCCCAATTTAGCTTTTTTACCTCCCAAGAGGTAGTCACCAAGGGTTTAGTGCTAGTTGCTTGTTTCTTGCTCCCACACGATCGAAATAGAGACAATTGCTTCTCAAACCAGGTCCTGGAAAGTTTATCGAATTTTTGTTTGACCAAAAGGTACACCCATTTGTTTTATTATAGACAATCATATCATTTCTGGGATTCCAGGACTCGAGCACTTTGAGTTCTAAATCGATGACCAACGAGAGAATACTATGATCACTCAGATCCATCCTCAATACCTTAAACAGTGTACAACGCCAAACATTTGGTAGGATACCACAATATAATCGATTAGTGATAGTCCTTGAGAGGAATGGAAAGTAAAAGCGGCTGGGGAATCCTCTGGGAATCTGCCATTTAGAGCAACAAGGTCATAGGTTCTCAGGCAATCCAAGAAGCTTAAACCTCGCCTGTCTGATCTAATATTACCAGGCAAAATTGCCTCTGGGATGCTCCATACCTCGTCCAACTCCGGGTTTCTAAAGGTCAAAGAGGAACAATTAGAGATTTTAGCATTAAGATCTCCCACCTTGATTATCAATGTGCATTCTTCTAAGATGCTAATATTATGCACAAAAGAGAACATAGACTCAACTAGAGAGTCAGACAACCTCCCGGGGGGAATGTAAACATTTACCAGAAGAAAAGACGAGTACAATCCTCCTTTAACATTTCTCAGAGGCAACTTCATACACATACAAAGATTTGAGGGATGGACAAAGACCAAGGGATTCCAGTTTATACTGCCGCTAAGTAAAATTGCTAAACCTCCACTGGCATGACATTTTACTGTAGGTTTTGCTACACAAGAGAAAAAAAATAATACTCATATTTAAAATCAGAACAACTCCAGTATTCCTGTAAGCAAATGTCCTCATTGGATGGAGTCGCGTTAATTTTTTTTGCTTGGAATTAGACTGTCCTAAGCCCGCCAAATTCCAGGAGAGAATTTTACTCGAAGGGCTACTTGTGCAGCAAAGGACATTTTATGTTTTCTTTGGAGGCATTCAGTGTACATGCAACCCAACTCCAGGGGGCCAACTCATCTCCCTTTCTAGGTCCCCTGACCCTCTGGTCCTCATGTCACGCAATATTTTTCACTCTTCTACCTGTGACACTACCAATGGAGATTATGATGTCCTTCGAATTTACAACATCCCTACTATTGGATACAACTATAATGGGGCTCTGATGCCCAACCTACGGATATCTAACTGAGCGTCAACAATCTCCTCAAACGGGAAGACATCAATACCCTTTTTCCGGAAATAGTCAACATTAGCCATGATTAGCATTACAATAATCCTAGAACTAAATGTTACTCTGGAACTCAGAAGTTTGCTAAGAGAGAATCCAGGATACCCAATCAATGTCTCTACTTGATACCAGATTCAAAACCTCAATATCTGATCAAAGCTGCAGGATAAAGCTTCTATTCAGTGGGCCCAGTTCCCTATCAAACAGGAAAACAAAATTCAGGGTATTAGATAAATGGCCAGGCCCCAGTCTTTCGACTGGATTATTACTCTGCCTTGGACCAACCCCCGATTTAAGGATTTGAGCTGCTGGAAAAAAAGAGGGAGCCTCCCTGTTAGACCTGGCATCATTGGCACGGGTCTCCCTTCCTCTTTTCGCTTCCTATCTTTTATGTTGGCTGGATTTAGATGCTCTGGGCGTTGTGCCACTGCCAATCAGTGCCACAGCGCGAATCCTACCTGTGTAAAGATAACTGTATGAATTGGGATAACCATAATTGGCTCGTTTGGTTTACCTGTCAGTCCCTAGTATAAGTGCACTGTGTGTGCCCAGGGCTGGTAGACCAAATCCTGCTGGTGGGCCTGCAGCGCTGATTTGCGCTACCCACCAAAGCAGCTTTTAAAGTATGTCTGTGTAGCATGTTCTAATAGCGAGTTACCCTCCATTTCACTGCTTACTATTGTGAGGCTATCCGTTATCATAGGCCAGAATGGGCAGGCTGAGTATTACATCCCATAATCCTACCTGCCCCCAGGAACCCGATAGGAACTTCGAGTTTGATATGTTTAAGCTCAGGACATTGAGATACATCTTTTAGTAAGGATCTTTTGCGTAGTCCGTGTTCGAAAATGCCGCTGCTAGAAACGAGGTATTTTCTGGCCTAAGCTTTCCTGTAGGCTTTGCTAGCATGTGTATTGGCCGTCTGGTTTTGGAGCTGCAGGGCCAGCTGGGTCAGACCTGGCTGGAGAGAGAGATCGGCATTTAGAGTATGGGGAGGGGTGACTCTTTGATCTGAGCAGGGCCGTGCCTGGCAAGGTGAATGATGGCTCCACCTCCCACTGGGCGTCTGATATCAGACCCCCAGATTCTCAAAGGGCAGGATGTCACCTCGTAAACCAAGTGCTCCCCGACCCCACCGAACTGGTTCTGGCTGGATGCAGTGATTTGTGACTGCAGAGAACAAAGACTTTTTAGGTATAAAACGCTGCGCTGAAACCTTGTTCAAGTGTGTTCCTTTTGGATGTCAAGACGAAACTCTGTCCGAGTGAACAGAGGAAAGGACTTTGAAACTTTCACCAAGCTTGCTGAAGAAACTACCCGAGGGCCTGAATTGAGAGCGCCTCCTGCTGAAGTCTCAGGTACATTAGACTTCACCCCGTCAGCCGTCTGAATTCCTGTGCTAGGGATTCTACTTGCAGGTGAGGCCTCCGTCTAGTAATCCGGAACCTCTAGATCTACTGTGAGGAACGCGGACTGGTAACCCTTGTTAACTCTGTGTGTGGGCCGCCGCAGCTAAGAGAGAGCTGCCACCGTTGAGCACCCGTCTTAATTGGAATCTTCGGAACCTTCGCTGAATCTGTGTGGGCCGCCGCAGTTAAGAGAGAGCTGTAGCCGCTGAGTGCCTGCCGTTGTGCCAGCCTGGTCGAGATCATCCTTTGTCCTGTGGGCCGCCGCAGCTAAGAGAGAGCTGTTGCCGCTAAGTGCCCGCACTTGTATCAGCTGTGCATCATCGTGATTTGTCCTGTGAGCCGCCGCAGCTAAGAGAGAGCTGCTGCCGCTGAGTGCTCGCACCTTTGCCAACTTTGCCTCATCGTGATTTGTCCTGTGGGCCGCCGCAGCTAAGAGAGAGCTGTTGCCGCTGAGTGCCCGCACTTGTGTCAGCTGTGCATCATCGTGATTTGTCCTGTGGGCGGCCGCAGCTAAGAGAGAGCTGCTGCCGCTGAGTGCTCGCACCTTTGCTAACTTTGCATCATCGTGATTTGTCCTGTGAGCCGCCGCAGCTAAGAGAGAGCTGCTGCCGCGGAGTGCTCGCACCTTTGCCAACTTTGCATCATCGTGATTTGTCCTGTGAGCCGCTGCAGCTAAGAGAGCTGCTGCCGCGGAGTGCTCGCACCTTTGCCAACTTTGCATCATCGCGATTTGTCCTGTGAGCCGCCGCAGCTAAGAGAGAGCTGCTGCTGCGGAGTGCTCGCACCTTTGCCAACTTTGCATCATCGTGATTTGTCCCGTGGGCCGCTGCAGCTAAAAGAGAGCTGTTGCCGCTGAGTGCCCGAACCTTTGCCAATTTTGCATCATCGTGAGTCGTCCTGCGGGCCGCCGCAGCTAAGAGAGAGCTGCTGCTGCTGTGAGCCCACCACGGAGCTGCACGACGAGAGTCATCGCCACCACCAGCCCGGGCCGCCGCAGGCTGCTGCAGCTGGGAGCCCGCCTGTCCCCGAGTGCCCGAATCATTGTGAGTGCACGTTGCGGACCACTGCAGACAAGAGTTGTGGTCGCTGGGAGTCCGCCTGTCACCGTCTCCGCTTCTTCGAGAAGCTACGTGCTGTGTCCCCGTCCAACGGCAGGTATCTGGTGCGCAACGGGTCGCGTAGACCCAGGCCTTGAACTCAGCCAGTGCCACGTTCTGGTGAATACGTTATTGCCTTTTTAAGTCCCTACTGATTTCCGTGCATTGTGACTGGTTAAAACGCGTTTGAGAGTCTCGTGCTAAACCTTAGATAAAGATACTATTTTTCTATACCTACTTGAGTTGTGTCCTTTTGTGGTGTCGTTACTGCCTTATTGTGCATGGTCATAAATGCTTCACACGCTGCCTCTGAGATAGGCATAACTGCTCGTGCTATGTTACCACAGGGTTGAGCAGGGGTTGTCAAAGGGGGGTAGCCCACTTGCCCTGACTTAGGAAGAAAGGTCCCTATTTGGACAGTGGCGCCAGCCATTGCCAACTAGAGACCCCCATTTCTAACATTGGCGGTCAGCGGTGAGGATCAGGACTTGCATTTATGATCCACGTACAATAACTGGTAGACGCCACTAGTGAGTACAGACCAAAGCGCAGCCACGCACATTTTTTTTTCCCTCTTCGAATTTTTTTTTGGGTTGGTTGTTCTAGTATTGAATCGTTAATCGCAGCCATGAGTACTGCTAATATGGGAAGGCCAACATCCAATGCTTTGGAGGATCTCACCTATGAGGAGGAAAGATTAGATACCTATACTGCCAAACAGCTGAAGTCATTTTGTAAACAATTCGCAGTCCCTGTGATAGGTCTCTCTAGGAAGAAGGAGTACCACAAGGCGCTGGAGGCCTGGTGGGAAGCCAGAGGGTCCGCTGGGGATGAGGAAGAGAATGCTGGAGGGCAGCAGGATGATGCAGTAGAGGGGGGGGGAGATAGAACACCCTCCAATCCAGGTACTAGTGTATCCCAAAGGAGCCTGACCCCAGAAGAGCTGGAGGACAGGGAGAGAGATGGGAGGCATAGTTTGGAGATGGCTAAATTGGAAGGTCAGAAGGACCTTGAGAGTAAGAAGTTAGACATTGAGAAGAATCGATTGTCAATTGAACTTGAGAAAATGAGAATGGAGCATGAGAGAATGTTGAGGGAGATAGAGATCAGGGCGAGGAGTGTCCCGGTCTCCCCCTCTGGTGGCAGCATACCTTTAGTAACTCCTGAGAGTAGAGTTTATATTCCTAAGGATGTCATTAAGGATTTTCACAAGAGTGAGGATATTGGGCAATGGTTTGCCGCATATGAGATAGCAATGGTGTCCCACCGGGTCCCTGAGCAGGATTGGGGAGCGGGATTGTGGGGGCGCTTTGTGAGTGATGGTAGGGATACCCTGTTGGACCTGCCTGAGGAGAGCAGGATGGTGTATGCCCATATGAAAGAAGCTTTGATGACCCGTTAAGGTTTGACCCCAGAAATGTACAGGTAGAGGTTTAGGACCTGTAAGAAGTTAGAGGGTACCACGTGGGTTGAATATGTGTCTTTTTTCTGCAGAGCAATGGATCGCTGGGTAAAGGGTAGCAAAGTGGAAACTTTCGAGCAATTGTATGATTTGTTTGCGTGGGAGCATTTTTCTAGTAACTGTTTTCCAGAGCTATTATGATCCCCAGTGTCTCCAGAGGGACCCCAACGCATCCCCTCATGCACCACCCCATGCACCATCCCGCCAGATTGCCAGTGTAGCCCTGGGGGGGGGGAGGAGGTAGAGGTCCAAGGTGGGTGGGATCCCGTAGAGTTAACCCTTGTCTCGCTAGGAGACTTTGAGAAGGTCCCTAACCCCACACTGCCTAATAACACTAGGAAGTACCGGCAGTGGGTGACCATCAATGGCCATAGGGTGGAGGCTCTCAGGGACACCGGAGCTAGTGTCTTGTCTCGCGTGTGGGATTCCCCAGAGAGGTGGTGTCCGATAGGGGAACTAACTTCATCTCCAAGTACATGAAGTCTCTGTGGGAGGAGTGTGGGGGTAACATATAAGTTCACCACCCCATACCACCCCCAGGGTAATGGGCTGGTTGATAGATTCAACCGGACCCTCAAGGGCATGATTATGGGCCTAGGTGAGCCCATGAGGCGTAAGTGGGACGTCCTCTTGCCATGCCTGTTGTTTGCTTACCGTGAGGTGCCACAGAAGTCCTTAGGGTTCAGTCCCTTTGAGCTGCTCTATGGTCACCCGGTAAGAGGGCCTCTGAGTCTGGTCAAGGAAGGCTGGGAGCAATCTCCCAGAAAACCTCTCCAGGATGTGTTTAGTTACATGCTGGCCTTCAGGAACCAGACTCGGCGTTTCAGGAAACTTGCCGAGGCAAACCTGGAAGCCAGCCAGGAAGAGATGAAACGCTGGCACAATCAGAATGCCACTCTGATCGAGTTTCAGCCTGGACAGAAGGTTTGGGTCATGGCCCCGGTGGAGCCCTGTGCGATCCAGGATAG
This sequence comes from Calotriton arnoldi, assembly GCA_963921515.1. Lineage (NCBI taxonomy): Eukaryota > Metazoa > Chordata > Amphibia > Caudata > Salamandridae > Calotriton > Calotriton arnoldi. The sequence continues at coordinate 2,128,940 of CAWUFW010000311.1, forward strand.
GTGGACCGGCCCCTTTGAGGTGGTGGAGCGCAAGAGTCCTGTTACCTACGTGGTGGACTTGCAGTCTCCCAGGAACCCCTTGCGGGTCCTGCATGTTAACCGCCTGAAGCCCTACTTTGAGAGGTCTGAATTGGGCATGCTTCTGGCCACAGATGCTGGGATGGAGGAGGAGAGCGAGCCCCTTCCTGACCTCCTGTGTGCAGGGGAGCGAGATGGGTCAGTGGAGGGTGTGGTCCTCTCCACCACACTGACCCCTGAGCAGCAGGGTGATTGTCGCCAACTGTTGGGGCAATTCAGTGATCTGTTCTCCCTGGTACCTAGTGTCACTGATTGGTGTGTCCATGACGTGGACACTGGGGACAGTCCTCCCATTAAGCACAAGGCTTACCGAGTGACTGACCGGGTAAGGGCCTACATTAAGGATGAGGTTACCAAAATGTTTGCCCTTGGGGTGATTGAGTCCTCTAGCAGCCCTTGGTCCAGCCCAGTGGTCCTGGTACCAAAAGCTGCAGCGCCTGGTACCACCCCAGAACTTCGGTTCTGCGTGGACTATCGGGGCCTCAATTCAGTCACGAAGACTGACGCGCACCCCATCCCCAGAGCTGATGAGCTCGTAGGTCGGTTAGGGGCTGCAAAATACCTCAGCACATTTGATTTGACGTCTGGGTATTGGCAGATCGCCTTGACCGAGGGAGCAAAGGAGATGTCAGCATTCTCCACACCCGATGGGCACTACCAGTTCCGGGTGATGCCCTTTGGAATGAAGAATGCCCCTGCCCCACCCCACCTTTCAGAGGCTGGTCAACAGGCTGTTGGTTGGACTGGAAGACTTCAGTGCCGCCTACCTGGATGACATTGCGGTGTTTAGCTCCTCTTGGGAAGACCACCTGCACCACCTCTGGGAGGTATTGATGGCACTGCGGAAGGCAGGCCTCACAATCAAAGCCAGTAAGTGCCAGATTGGGCAGGGTTCTGTAGTGTATTTGGGACACCAGGTGGGGAGCGGCCAGGTGGCGCCCCTTCAGCCCAAAATTGAAACTATCCTGGCATGGGAACCCCCAAGACTCAGATGCAGGTGAGAGCCTTCTTAGGACTCACGGGTACTACAGGAGGTTTGTCAAGGGATATGGCAACATTGTTGCACCCTTGACTGAGCTGACTTCTAAGAAGCAGCCAAAGAAGGTAAACTGGACTGACTCCTGTCAGAACGCGTTTAACGCCCTGAAGACTGCCATGTGCACCGCACCCGTGCTTCAGGCGCCCGACTTTTCAAAGGAATTTGTTGTCCAGACAGACGCCTCAGAGCATGGTATAGGGGCTGTTCTGTCACAGATCAATGAGGAGGGACTAGACCAACCGGTAGCCTTCCTCAGCAGGAGGTTACTTCCCCGGGAACAGAGGTGGAGTACAATTGAGCGTGAGGCATTTGCTGTGGTCTGGGCGCTGAAGAAGCTGAGACCATATCTGTTTGGGACTCACTTCCGGGTTCAGACAGACCACAGGCCCCTTAGATGGTTGATGCATATGAGGGGTGAGAATCCCAAGTTGTTGAGGTGGTCCATTTCCCTACAGGGTATGGATTTCACGGTGGAACACCGCCCTGGTACAGAACACGCCAATGCTGACGGTCTGTCCAGATTTTTCCGCCTTAGTGATGAGAACTCCCAAGGGATGGTTAGTTCTCCCCACATTTCAGCTGGAGGGGACGCGTGTTAGACCTGGCATCATTGGCGCGGGTCTCCCTTCCTCTTTTCGCTTCCTATCTTTTATGTTGGCTGGATTTAGATGCTCTGGGTACTGTGCCACTGCCAATCAGTGCCACAGCGCGAATGCTCCCTGTGTAAAGATAACTGTATGAATTGGGATAACCATAATTGGCTCGTTTGGTTTACCTGTCAGTCCCTAGTATAAGTGCACTGTGTGTGCCCAGGGCTGGTAGACCAAATCCTGCTGGTGGGCCTGCAGCGCAGATTTGCGCTACCCACCGAAGCAGCTTTTAAAGTATGTCTGTGTAGCATGTTCTAATAGCGAGTTACCCTCCATTTCACTGCTTACTATTGTGAGGCTATCCGTTCTCATAGGCCAGAATGGGCAGGCTGAGTATTACATCCCATAATCCTACCTGCCCCCAGGAACCCGATAGGAACTTCGAGTTTGATATGTTTAAGCTCAGGACATTGAGATACATCTTTTAGTAAGGATCTTTTGCGTAGTCCGTGTTCGAAAATGCCGCTGCTAGAAACGAGGTATTTTCTGGCCTAAGCTTTCCTGTAGGCTTTGCTAGCGTGTGTATTGGCCGTCTGGTTTTGGAGCAGCAGGGCCAGCTGGGTCAGACCTGGCTGGAGAGAGAGATCGGCATTTAGAGTATGGGGAGGGGTGACTCTTTGATCTGAGCAGGGCCGTGCCTGGCAAGGTGAATGATGGCTCCACCTCCCACTGGGTGTCTGATAGCAGACCCCCAGATTCTCAAAGGGCAGGATGTCGCCTCGTAAACCAAGTGCTCCCCGACCCCACCGAACCGGTTCTGGCTGGATGCAGTCATTTGTGACTGCAGAGAACAAAGACTTTTTAGGTATAAAACGCTGCGCTGAAACCTTGTTCAAGTGTGTTCCTTCTGGATGTCAAGACGAAACTGTCCGAGTGAACAGAGGAAAGGACTTTGAAACTTTCACCAAGCTTGCTGAAGAAACTACCCGAGGGCCTGAATTGAGAGCGCCTCCTGCTGAAGTCTCAGGGACATTAGACTTCACCCCGTCAGCCGTCTGAATTCCTGTGCTAGGGATTCTACTTGCAGGTGAGGCCTCCGTTGAGTAATCCTGAACCTCTAGTTCTACTGTGAGGAGCGCGGACTGGTAACCCTTGTTAACTCTGTGTGTGGGCTGCCATAGCTAAGAGAGAGCTGCCGCCGTTGAGCGCCTGTCTTTATTGGAACCTTCGGAACCTTCGCTGAATCTGTGTGGGCCGCCGCAGTTAAGAGAGAGCTGTAGCCGCTGAGTGCCCGCCGTTGTACCAGCCTGGTCGAGATCATCCTTTGTCCTGTGGGCCGCCGCAGCTAAGAGAGAGCTGCTGCTGCTGAGTGCCCGCACCTTTGCCAACTTTGCCTCATCGTGATTTGTCCTGTGGGCCGCCGCAGCTAAGAGAGAGCTGTTGCCGCTGAGTGCCCGCACTTGTGTCAGCTGTGCATCATCGTGATTTGTCCTGTGGGCCGCCGCAGCTAAGGGAGAGCTGTTGCCGCTGAGTGCCCGCACTTGTGTCAGCTGTGCATCATCGTGATTTGTCCTGTGGGCCGCCGCAGCTAAGAGAGAGGTGTTGCCGCTGAGTGCCCGCACTTGTGTCAGCTGTGCATCATCGTGATTTGTCCTGTGAGCCGCCGCAGCTAAGAGAGAGCTGCTGCCGCTGAGTGCTTGCACCTTTGCAAACTTTGCATCATCGTGATTTGTCCTGTGAGCCGCCGCAGCTAAGAGAGCTGCTGCCGCGGAGTGCTCGCACCTTTGCCAACTTTGCATCATTGTGATTTGTCCTGTGAGCCGCCGCAGCTAAGAGAGAGCTGCTGCCACGGAGTGCTCGCACCTTTGCCAACTTTGCATCATCGCGATTTGTCCTGTGAGCCGCCGCAGCTAAGAGAGAGCTGCTGCCGCGGAGTGCTCGCACCTTTGCCAACTTTGCATCATCGTGATTTGTCCCGTGGGCCGCCGCAGCTAAAAGAGAGCTGTTGCCGCTGAGTGCCCGCACCTTTGCCAATTTTGCATCATCGTGAGTCGTCCTGCGGGCCGCCGCAGCTAAGAGAGAGCTGCTGCCGCTGTGAGCCCACCACGGAGCTGCACGACGAGAGTCATCGCCACCACCAGCTCGGGCCGCCGCAGCCGCAGGCTGCTGCAGCTGGGAGCCCGCCTGTCCCCGAGTGCCCGAATCATAGTGAGTGCACGTTGCGGACCACTGCAGACAAGAGTTGTGGTCGCTGGGAGTCCGCCTGTCACCGTCTCCGCTTCTTCGAGAAGCTACGTGCTGTGTCCCCGTCCAACGGCAGGTATCTGGTGCGCAACGGGTCGCGTAGACCCAGGCCTTGAACTCAGTCAGTGCCACATTCTGGTGAATACGTTATTGCCTTTTTAAGTCCCTACTGATTTACGTGCATTGTGACTGGTTAAAACGCGTTTGAGAGTCTTGTGCTAAACCTTAGATAAAGATACTATTTTTCTATACCTACTTGAGTTGTGTCCTTTTGTGGTGTCGTTACTGCCTTATTGTGCATGGTCATAAATGCTTCACACACTGCCTCTGAGATAGGCCTAACTGCTCGTGCTACGTTACGACAGGGTTGAGCAGGGGTTATCAAAGGGGGGTAGCCCACTTGCCCTGACTTAGGAAGAAGGGTCCCTATTTGGACAGTGGCGCCAGCCATTGCCAACTAGAGACCCCCATTTCTAACACTCCCCATTGAGAATCCTCCCATGTTTAGGATCAGTCGTACAGGGAAAGAATCTGCCCAAGAGTGGATTGGGGAAAATCTGTCAGAGATCCGCCCTGCCTCCTGGGGAGCTCCATTAACCTCAACATCTGTGCTCACTGATTCTACAAAACCTATCCCAGCATCATCCTTCACTGTTCCAATGCCCACCCCACCACAGTTATTATGGACTGGTATCCCCGGATCCGTGAGCCCCTTCTCCTGCCCATGGCAGCCTGAAATTGATACTTCTGATATAAAAGAATAAGGGCGCATAATATTTACTTTTGGGGACTCAAACTCCCGGCCAGTAAGATGTCCGGCCTTTATCAACTCTTTTACTTTTTGAGGCTGGATAATAGTATTGGACTCTTCAAGGGTGTTGGAGAACCTCAGTTGTTTAGGCTTACGCTTCTTAATGTGCCAGATCCTTTTCTTTTTCTACTTCTGGGATTTTGCCCCATTACAACCCAAGGGAGAGGATTCCTCCATGGGAGAGACACCATCTTGTTTAGCCCTTGACAGTTTAACACTAGGAGGGTCATATTGTAAAACTATAGCCCCAGGAGTAAGGGAGACCCCGTTTTTGAATATCAGGAAAACTGGAGGAGAATTCTCAAGTACGGGTACATTTACAGTTGGCCCTTGGGCAGCCTGGCATTGGCCCCCAGATACATCATTTGAGAAGGGAAAAAAGGGCATATTGGCACTCTCCTTAATGGCCTCGCAGATATCTTTGGATTGCCCAATAGCAGAGGCCCCAGGGCCATCATAATTTCCCACCTGAACTCCCATTTCTTCCACCCCATTTAATGCCACTATATTAGTCTGGGAAGCCTGAGATCTCATTTCAATGCCTCTTTCTTCCTTCCCTGGATATAAACCAAAAGAGGTGAGGTGTCGCCTTAAAATGGGGGACAACACATCCAGCACATGATCAGAATTCGCAATTGATTTATCCAACAAAACCAAGATTGAGGAAAGAATCCTCTCTACAGAAAACAAGATTTTGGAGCTGGCCTTCCCCCACCCTTCCCATTGATTTCCACATTTGATGACTGCACAGTAGGGACATCACATTTCAGGGATTCCATTGAACCTAAAAGAGAGACACTCGAAGAAAGCGTACTGCTATACAATGCTGGGTATGGAAGACGACTAATAGAAGAGTCCAAAGAAGGACTCAAGACCATGTCTGAGGCAACTGGCGATTTTAAGTTAGCCTCCATAACTCAGTTTTTCTCCATCACAATGGCAGTGTCCGGCAAACAATAATCCTCCAATACATCGGTATCACCGCTACACACATCGCCACATAGTTCACTCAAGAGGCCTCTTTAGATGAAGACATTCCTAAGACAGGCGCAACATTTAGAAAACCAGGTAGGGCCACAGGACTCTTATGCCCAGACTCGTAGTCCAACTTGGTACCAACGATGTTTGTCTATGAAACAGCCTTTGCGTCCTCCTTGTCCATTTCTTCCACTGCTTCTCCTGTGCGGCATGACTTGTTGAACTGACTTGGGGGAATGGGCTGCACTGGATTATGCATGAGGATATTAGCCTGACACAGGACTGTGCCCTGAGAGAGGACCTTAACTAAACTCAACTCGTCTTCTTTGATTACGCCTGTAGACATCCCAATTCCTTGTTTCCTACCCCTCTCCTCCTCTTTGAGAACAAGGTCAACACAGAGGGATGGTACTTCAATAGGGATAAATGGGATTGGGGTTTCTTTCGCCAGATAGTTTTTAAAAGTTTAGGGGAGCTGATGTGATTATGTATAGGACCAGTTGAACCTGAAGGGGCGATTAAACGACCAGAACTCAGGCATCTAGAAGGCATCTTCAAAACCACCTTGAAAAGATTGTCCACAGATATCCACAAGTGTCCACTTGGTAAATTGGCATAGCACACTGCGTAGACGGGAATGACATCCATTAGATGTTTAACAAACGTAGCAGCCGTGCCAGCGGGCGGTAAATTAAAAAACCTGTTAGTGTGAATTGACTGGTCAAGTCTAAACTAAAAAAGGCTGCCTGGGGAGTTCGCAATGTTTATCTCCAGCAGTTTGCATTGCAAGCAGCGTTAAAATATTATCGCAAGCCTCCCTCCCTAAGCAGGGGGCGGTCAAGCCTTAATATGGCGTAGTTAGAAGGAACTGTTTCTAATACGTCAGGGCTGAGGTTCCTGAAAGCCATGTTTCCGTTAGGCAGAGCGTAGCAGGTGGATAATATGTAATTAGGTCCGCTATCTCAGCCTTATGTTTGGGCAGACAGCGGCAATTCAGTAATAAACATTGGTTATCACAGTGACTCACCAGTGTTGCCTTACCGAGATGACTCCTTGTTGTCTGTTCTCCCAAGAAAAATTTGCAGCTACTGCATCCTTTAGGGCTGCATAATACATTAAGGGAGTGGGAGCAGGCTTCCCTCACGGGGCGGTTTAGTTCCAATAAGTCCCTTCGTGAATAGGAGATTGACTTTACAGCATAAGGCTTAATGGGTGGGACTTTATGGAGTGAGTGGCAGGGGTCCTGGCCCCTGGCGCCATCCAGGTGCGGATGGGCGCAGACGGGCTTCCCTTAGCACACCAGCGGCACGTCCACGCAGCTGGCATCACTATATAGCTTTCCTCCAAGAGGGCGTGACTTCGTACCATCCAGACTCAGACTCGTGGATGTGTGGAAAGCGGGAACCGGAGTCCGAGCGCTCCACTTCAGTGATGGAACAAAATAAAAACACAGCTAATGCCAGAAACAAATTAAACTATTAAAATGAACCAAAGACACGTTAGGAACATCGGTAGGCCGACCTAAGATGGCTACCACCGAGATGGGAGCTAGGCACCTCCCAGCACTTAATGCGCTTGCAAGGAAGGCAGCATAGAGAAGTTAAAAAGCTCCGTTAGGCCGACCTAAGATGGCCGCCACCGAGATGGGAGCCAGGCACCTCCCAGCGCTTAATGTGCTCACAAGGAAAGCAGCAGTGGAAAATGTAGCGTAGGTAAGCACAAACTCGGCCATCCAGAGAGCGTTACCCCTCTAGGCAAACGGAATCCAGCGCATCCGCGCAGCTGGCATCACTATACAGCCCGCCTCCAAAAGGGCGTGGCTTTGTTCCGTCTGGACTCGTGGATGTGTGGAAAGCGGAAACCGGAGTCCCAGTGCTCCACTTCAGTGATGGAAAAAAATAAAAACACAGCTAATGCCAGAAACAAATTAAAATATTAACGCCGCCAAAGACACGTTAGGTTCACTTTAAGGAGCTACATTTTATGAAACCTCTGGTATTGATAGACAGCCAATTTTTCTCTTATCTCCCAGAAATAAAAATGGTGGGACGTCAGTATGTCTCCCAGTGATTTGGCCTTTATAGATATTATCTGCAGGCCCAGACACACAAGCAAGATATTCATATCCTTGAGCGGTTCATCTTTTTTGGAACATGCCATTTTTTTGTAATATATTTTTGATGCTAGACTGTGCCATGTTGTATTTTTACCTTATTATCTATTTTACTCATGTTATTGCCCTGTGTATATATCAACTGCTGTCTTGATTTTTCACTGGCTCTTCTCTTCGCATCCTCTGAAATGTTCCTAGGGTATCTCCTCTCACTGAACCATTTAAATATATTGCACATCTCTCTGTTAAATAGTTCCTCCATTGAGCATATCTTTCTGGCCCTCAACATTTGACTGTAGGGGCTCCATTTAAGAGCACTTGCATGGCCACTATTAGCATATAACAAAGAGTTAGTGGCAGTAGGCTTTCTATGTATCTTTGTTGTCAGTTGATTATCAGCTACATCCATTTCCACATCCAGGAAGTCAAAATGGGATCGACTATGTGTGCTTGTGAATTGTAGGTTAAGGTCATTGGAATTAAGTTTTTCTACAAAAGAATCCAGTTCGGCTTCATTGCCTTCCCACAGAATAAATAAATCATTTATGAACCAGGTCCATAGTGAGATCTTTTGAATAAATTCTTCATTCTCATCGGCCAAGGCGACTTCCTTCTCCCACCACCCCATGAACAAGTTTGCGTAGGTGGGGGTGAAGGAGGTGCCCATTGCCATACCTTGCTGCTGTACATAGTATTTGCCAATGAAGATAAAAAAATTGTGGGTAAGGCAATACCTTAACATCTCCAATAACATCTGATTGTGGTCAAACAATTCTATTGGCCGACCCCTTAAATAATATTCACATGCTTGAATTCCTTTATCATGACCAATGGATGTATATAAAGATGTTACATCAAGCGTAAGCAGTATTGTTCAATTGTCTCCTGACTTCTGATAAATATGTTTTTCAGTCCATCAGGATGATATTGCCCCATTTATCAGAGGGCTTGATGATTAGAGAGGGGATGTTTTTCAAATCATAGATGTATTTCCAATCCTTCATTGAGAAGTTTCTCTTTTTTGAGTTATTCTGCCACTTTTTTCGAAGTACATTTAGATCTTCCATGACCAACTCTAGAAATAGATCCATTTGATTTCCTGGAGGTAGTTGGGGGCAAAATGTCTTGATTTTAAGCCACTCTCTATTTGATGGTCTGTCTCAAATCCCATGTTTATAACTGTGTCCCTCCGAAGAGTTAACTCTCTCTTGATTCTTGATCCCCCAATCTGTTATCAATGCTAATACATGCAGTAGATTCTGCACCAGTGTTTATGTTAGCAAAAACTGCTTGTGTGATGTTCCCTATGTCCTACGTTGCCATATAACATCGAGGGTTTAGACCTTATTCAAGTATTGGTGATGGTTTTTTTGTGTGTGTATATATATATATATATATATATATATATATATATATATATATATCCAAAAACCTTTGGCTCACTTTGCCGGTTTCCATAGCGCTCTGTGACGGTGCGTAATCCTGCGGTCGAGCCAGACCGCCGTGAATATCATAAACACTTCCCTTCCATGGAAGACAAGAATGGGTCGCACTCTGGATTGGATTGTAACAATCTTTGATGATTTATTGCTTTTATGAAGATTTTAACTATATATATACATCTCAGTCCACTCAGTGAGTGCACAATGATTCCTTCGGCGCTCAAAAGCAGGACACGACACCTCCAAACAGTTATCTCAAGATGATTTATTTATTTAAACAACCATGTGCAGCAGCAGCGTGTAATCGCCTACGCGCTTCAACCATAGCCTTCAACAGGGCCATAGAAATGTATGCTCAGAGTGCCTATTTAAAAGAGCAAATGCCCCTACCCACACCTCAACAAAACTTTATTTACACAGATTTTGCGAAAAGACATATTTTTCTCATATATATACACAGGTACAAATGTAGTATCCATCCATTGATTTTAACACAGCAATTTTTTCATTCAACATATTTGTGATTGAATGCAGATTATTTTTAAAAGAAAAAGCAAGGCAGAAAACTGGTAAAGTACCACTGTCTCTCAGTGCCCATCCTGAACACTGGCAAAATCTGCGTTCAATTATTGTACCTCACTTCAAATTTGCATCCCAATAAGGGTAAAAGTTTCCTTATATCTAGACAGTATAATTCTGAACTAGTTTATCTCAATTAAATTCAGCTGCTAATTCACAAATATGAACAATAAATTTGCACAATTTACATAATTACATTAAAATCTATTAACATTTCTATGAACAGCAACAAACAATAATGTGCATGATGTTTTTCTCAAAATCTCATTTTCAGTAGGACTGAAAATAAAGATAAAAAATGAAAGCGAAAACAGCCATTCCCTTTCTTTTGAATTTTGTAGTGATATTTAAATGTATCGTCTTCTTGTCAAAGTGCCGAAATGTCCTCTTGGTGAAAATTACTATTGCAGAACTTTGAGTCAGATTTCTAATGCCTTATGCTATCTCATCACGAATTATCCCAAATCCTCATAAGATACTGGTTATAAGCTATCAGATCCTATAGCATAGTGATAGTGGTTTATAGAATTTTATAAAGTGCCTTGTACTAGTTGTATTATTTGTGTTCCTATATAGAAAGCCATCATAGAATACATAATCTTCACAGAGATAAAGTATGATTGAGGCAAATTCAAGATACCATGTGCTTAGAGAAAGTCGTTGATATACAGCTTATAAGCCAAAGACTGCCTTATGCTCTTCCTAGGAACAATCTCTCCCATCTGCATAAAGTATTAATTAATATATGCCATGTAATTTAATATGACAATTGCAATTTATTGAAAATTATAAAGTGCTTTGTTCTTACTTTATGATCAATTGTTATATAGAACATCCTCGTAAAGTACATAATATTTATAAATCGCCACTGTACAATGTACACATAAAAACCAGATTTAAAGTGCTAAGTGTTTTGAAAAAAGTCCTTATTGCACAACTCAAAACTAGATTTTAAAGTGCCATGTGCTGTTCATACAATAATTATTCCCAATTTCCATAAAGTGCAAAAGATTTTATATCCCACACTTTATCATAGCAATAGCAGCTTTTAAAGTGCAATCTGTCCATTTTGATGATCAAATTTATGTAAAAAAAGAACATCATACAGTACATAATGTTTCTAAATTTTCATTGAACAATGTTGATATCTGTAATATAAAAAAAACTAAATTTAAAGTGCTAAATGCTATCTAGACCGATTAACTCCACAAAGTGCTGATGACCACATAACTATACTATAGTTATAGCAGCTTATAAAGATTTCATAGTGCAATGTGCATATTTTTATGATCAAACTTCTATATAAGAAAGCGCATCATATAGTACATGACATTACTAAATTCGCATTGCATAATGTTGATGTTAAAACAAAATCTAAAGTACCATGTGCTATCTAGACCAGTTAACTGCAGTCATACTAAAATGCTGATGATATTGCCTATCTTATATGATTTAAGGGTATTTAGGGAGATTGATAAAAATGTATTTATGCAATTATACAGGACTTTTTCTTAAACATATCTTCTACTTGTAGCATTCCCTAGCAAGAAATCAAACTCATTATTACTCCAAAAACCTCGACATTATCTCAATCAATTATGAATCAATAGAGAACCACATATTCTTGGAATGCAGCAGTTAGAGGGCTCACTATACATTGTCTTATTAGAACAGGTCAGACATAAATGTATCACATTCGAGATGCAATGCCCTATAAAAGCCTTTATATTATTCAAGATGTTCATATAGTTCAGCATCCGTGTTTAAACCCCATGGATTTTCAGTGCCAATGGAGAGAATCCATCTTGAGTCTGCCCTCCGCAATCTCAACTCTCTATCACCACCTCTCAGTTTAGATGATATCTGTTGGATTCCATAATATACAAATTTGTTAATGTCACCATTGTGAAGTTCACAAATGTGCTTCGCGATGACATAAGTGAAGTCTTTCTTTGAAATGGCTCGAATGTGTTGTAGTACCCGAAGCTTCAATTTGTTAATGGTACTTTCTATATACATCATTCCACATTTACACTCCAATGCATAGACTACATGAGTGCTTTCACAATGTATGTTTTCTTTGATCTTCACTCTTCCATCGACCAATTTCACTTCCATTCTATTGTCTCCCTCATTTTCAGGCTTTACATTTAGTGCATTTATGGAAGCCAAATCTGTTCGGTAGTATCCAGTTGCCTCTTTGGTCTCGAGTTGACATATAACTGCGGACTAAGACCTAATGAAAGCATCTTTCGATAAGTTATGCTTGGATGATTCCCTACCACATCCTTAAGGTCTTCATCTTGTTCCAGAATTCTCCAATTTTCTCTAATCAATGTTTTTACTTCCTTTTCAGAATTAATAATATATCTGATTATGCAGTCTTTATTCTGATCTATTTTCTTTTTCTTTTTCGGTAATAGGAGATCATTTCTATTCTTTTCTTTTGTTCTTTTCAACGCATCCGTCAATACTGGAATTGGATATCCACGTCTCGTGGATCTCAGTGTCATTTCCAACGCTTGTTCATCAAAATCTTTCTCTTCTGAGCAATTTCTTTTCATTCTCAGGTATTGGCCATAAGGTATGCGCCACTTTAAAGCTTTTGTATATGCACTGTTCGCAAACAGTAAATTGTTTCCACTCGTGGGTTTTCTAAAGACCTTTGTGCAGATCCTTTCATTTGCTACATAAAGCTGGATGTCAAGAAATGTTAAATCCGTTTTGCTGATCGTGTATGTGAATTTAAAGCCCTGGAGATTATTGTTTAAAGAATCTAAAAAGTCGATCAGTTCCGCTTATTCACCTTCCCATAGTAAAAAAGATCATCGATAAACCACAGCCATAGTACCACATTCTTTAGTTTTTATGAGTTTCTTTCTGCTCTAACTATTTCAGTTTCCCAATAATCCATGGCAAGTTTGGCATACGTTGGAGTGAAAGAAGACCCCATGGCTGTCCCCTGTTTTTGTATATAATATTTTCCATCAAATACAAAAATGTTGTTTGTCAAGTAAAACTTTATGATGTCCAACAACATTTCTGTGTGGTCCAATAAACTGAGCGACCTTGATCTCAGATAATGTTTCCTGGCTGCCAAGCCATCCTCATGCCTTATTGCAGTATATAAAGAGACAACAACCACTGTTGCCATTATATAATTGGGTTTCCAAGGGATATCATTTATTCTATTTAGGAAATCCATGGAGTCCCTAATATAGGAAGGAAGACTTGACACAAATGGGAAGAGAAAAATCTCCACAAATCTTGAGGCATTTTCTAAAAGGGAGTCACAGGAGCACACAATAGGTCGTCCTGGAGGGTTATCGGCATTATTATTGACTTTCGGCAGAAAGTAAATGGTTGGTAACGTTGGATTGTCCTTCTTTAAATAGTAGTACTTGTCATCTAGGAGGTCCAAATATATATATATCAAAACAATACCTTTTTAGGCATAGAGTGCCGCATACATTATGCAAAAAAGGAGCAGAGAACTCTGGGTAGTTCTGTCAGCCTTATGATACCTTGGGATTGGTTCGCTGCACAAAAAGGGTCCGCCTCCCAATCGCCTCAATTCTGCTTGCTGTTAAAGTACAGAATCTTGAGATGATTAAGTGGGTGAAGGAAATGATGGGAACAGCAGGGAAGGAGACCGAGAAGCAAATAACACCATTAATGATAGTTTATCTCAGAGTTACATATATTCATCATTTCTCCCTATGCAAATACCTGTAAAATAGTATTATTATCGGTGACGTCTGTAGAACATATATGTATGTACATAGATATATCTAGAACATGGAATTTTGTTCCAAATGAGGTATATGAATTATAATTTTACTGTGAAAACAAAAAAGCAACACAAGATCAAGAATTAGAACAATATACATTTCTTCTGCTTTTTGTTCCTTAGTAAAATATTCTGTGAACAATTCACATTGAGTGTTACCCACCATAAGAAAGCTCTTGCCAGGCTTCACAGGGGGAGAACAAAAAACTTGCTCTATTGGCACCCCCTGTTAAATGGCAATAACAAAACAAACAAAGCAAATTAATTCTCCTGTAGCTGAAGGCTCTTGATATTCCTCTTATAAGAGCTCATTACCATACTTCATAGTGATCGTATTTCCACAGTTGTAAAAAGCTATTTTATTCCTCATAGGTTTGTCTGTAAACCCCAGGAAAAGTATCTTTCTTTCTTAAAACTTGTTCGTACTGTTCCAAACAAAATACAGCCTCCGAAATGGCACTTTATTTTGAATTCATTATGGTCCTGAACTCACTGTTTGTTCACACAGCGTGAGCAACAAAGAATTGTTTTCATAAACATATAAGAAATGAAATACAACTTGAGATTCTTTCAATTTAACTCTGATAAATCCAAAGGTCACCTGAAAGGGTGAAGACTACCCATTAATCAGTCTTTAACATGAATTCATTTCAGCTGAAAATGCTGCTGTCTCTTTTAGGCTTTCTGAGAAAATACAAAATAGAAAGAGATTGAAGGAGAGCCACTGAACTCTCCCACCAAGGATTCCCCTCATGAACAATGCAAAAGTAGAACCAAAAAAGGTGCAATGGCACCCAAAACCCAGCACATATGATTTACGAGAATTCACCGCCGAGATCCATGCTGAGGAATCGAATAATCTGCCACGTGCTGCGGGCCGGAAGCATGATTTATAGGCCTGCCTCTTCCACTTCCTGCTGAGGCTATGGAAGCACGGAGAAAATGTCCGCACAGCATCATGGGACATGTAGTCTTCCATGATCACATAGGATTATTCGCTATTTCTATAATCAATACTCCTGAGTCCTGTTAATATATTATCCGTGATGAAAGGGGGAGCTTTTGTTTCATCAAAGTTAGACTGCCCATGTTTACCGGTGTTCATTCTTAAAGGTCCATGGCAGCGTTCAATGTTCAGAGCGCATTGGACGTGACAAATTCACAATTTTAGGTCGAGAGCAGCTCCTGTGAGAGCACCCTACAACACCAGTGAGACTCTGGATTTGCTCACCTCAAATGTCTGCTTTTCTCTCAAAGTTTTTAAGCATAGGATTAGCACAGTGCCGGCCACGCCGAGATAGAAAGGGTCAAAGTAATTTGCTATTTCTACAGCTAAGTCTTTAAGCATAGGAGTGGCGTGGATGGAATGCTTAAAGACTTTGCTCAACATTTCTAGCAATATGCATTGCTCATCGTGAGAAGCTCCTCAACTTGCCAGACCATCTCACACAGAATCAAGACACAGTCAGACACCCAGATCCTTAGGCATATTAGTGAGTTACAGGGTCTTACACTATGAAATCTTTTCTTCCAGGTCCACAATAACAGGGTTGTTTTTAGAACTAATCCTACATTCCTACCCAAGGTTCCCTTCCCTTTACACCTTAACCAAACAATAGATATCCTGGTCTTCTTCCCCCAGCCTGACTCTGTAGCTGAGAGAGCACTACACACACTTGATGTCAAGCATGCTCTAATGCACTACATAACCAGGACCAAGTCCTTGTATAAAACACAACAGCTTTTTGCTGCCTTTGCACAACATCATAAAGGTCACTCTATATTAAAGGCAGGTATAGCATGGTGGATCGTCAGATGCATCCAAACCTGTTACCTCAATTCTATAAGAGCTCGACCTACGTGCCCTCCTCCAGACCTCACTCCACTCTCAAACAGGGAGCCACAATAGCTTTCCTTGGGATCATACACATAGCTGACATTTTTTAAAGCTACCTCGTGGTCAACTGCATACACTTTCACAAAACATTGTTATGTGCTTATTCTTGCAAGGCAACAAGCTAGAGTCCGACATACTGTCCTAAGTTCCTTAGTTCAGACCTCTGCATCATCGACTGGCTAGCCACAGCTTAAGGAAGTACTGCTTTACAGTCGATGCAGAGCATGTGTAACTACAGCTACACATGCTACGAATGGATTATGACACATAACTTGTAAACATCTCTTAGTCACAAGTAGTGCTGTAGATTCACATGCGCCCACCCGCCTCTGGATGCCAGTTTGCACAGATATATTCAGCCTTCAAAATTCTGTATCTCATTTACATAACACGCATGGTCACCATAATATCCAACTCACTGCTCCATACTTATTCTCGGAGTTGATTCCCATGATTGTTCATAACTTAAGGAAGAGTCACTAATAGTCTATGGCTCCAAAAACTTCTTAGAAGAAAAACAAGCTGCAACAGTCCAGGCCTAACACTAGATGGCAGGAGTATGCAACAGACTAAGACCAACCTTAAATGGCAGGTGTATGCAGAACATGTGAATATACATCACTACATGTGATGAACAGGTGCTTACGGGGTAAGTAACAATACACACACACACACACACATATATGTGTGTATATATGTATATACACACAGACACACACACACTCACATTCAGTCCTCATTCTTTGTATATTTAGTTTCAGGAATTGCTAGTTTCATATCAGAATACAGGGGATTGTTACACAGAAATATATCCATTCACTATACCACTTAGCTCAGAATTCTGAACAAGCTAGTTAAACCATATCTTTTGACTTATAGACCTCCACTTCATTTAGAAGACACCATTGACTGACAGAGAAACGTTGCGCAGTCCTGTGTCTCTGTTTTTGTTTTTGTCCCATTCCCCTTTTCCCACTTCTACCACTGGCCCTCATGTTCCTGTGTATGTGGTCACTGGTGGGGGTGGTGAGAGACAAAGTAGCACATGGCTCAAGTTGGATTCTCTGCATAAGATTGGTGCATCCTTACATCTACGCCTTTCAACTTATTCATTTGGCAGGGCAAGTTCAAGTTGTTGGCCCTGAGCCAGGTCTTGCTGGCCCTTTCCTGAATGCAGGATATTGCTTTGTTTCCCTAGATCTCCAGGATGCCTATTTTCTTCTTTCACTTCTCACCACCCATGGACATTACATATGGTTCACGATGGGATCCCAGCACTCTCAGATTGCATAATTGATCAACTGGCTAGTTAAACCAGAGTCCCCACTGTTGTTCGAGAAACGCCTTCAGCGCATGATAACTCATAAATATGCCCAAGGTTCTCACTTCTCTCCAATACAGAGGTTAACCGTTGTAGGCGTGGTGCAGGACACAATACACATGAAGGCTTTTCCACATTTTCAGAAAATCATGGATATTTGGGAGATGATTCTGAGATTTTTGACTCCGATACCACATAGGGCAAGAAGATGACTAAATACGTATTTTCAATTTGTTATTCTTTGTATCAAGATCTTCTAGATCTTAGCCAAAAAATGCCCTCCCAAGAGCTTCTGTGCCCACTTCACAAGGGCCATGGCTTCTTCCATGGCTCTTACCTGAGACTTTCTGATGGTTTACATCTTTGGGATGACCACATGGTTATGCCTTCATCCCTACATGTTGTTGCTAAACAGTACTGCCTCATAGATCAGGCACCTGTGTTTCATAAATTGGTTGATCATCACTATTCAGTCTACTTTCCCAAGGAGGTATTACTTAAGGTGAGAGATCTGCAGGAAGATGTATCCATCAGAAGAAAAAGCATTTCTGCAGTCCCTGCACAGCGTGGGCATAGTCCTAGTTAGGTATGGTAATAAAATATTACTTTACGTAAAAAACAAACTAGAAATTCACTGAAAAAAACCAAAGGTTAAAGGTGACAATATAGTTAGGTGAAAATGTCAGTTACAATGTTACATTTTAAACTCAAAAAAACACTTCATTAACTATAACTTGCAACCTCGGCTTATTACCTCACATATGGCATCATTCGTTATATTGACTGTGACATCACTGATAACCTCACTGATGATATCTGAAATTAAATCATTGATGACAACACTGTGCATGGCAGGTGCACATGTTATACTTACTACAGTTAACTGTAACTGGTGAATTTCAGTGTTTTGTTTTGTGTTTAAAATGTAATGTTTTAACTGACATTTTCACTTAACTATAATGTCACTTTAACCTGTGTTTTTTTCAGTGGAAAAAAACCATGTATATATTACCTACTGGCGGTCACCAGTAGGTTGTTATAGTTAGGATCTACTTTCCATAGAAAGAGCCTTTTTTGATTTGCCAATAAATTTGGCGCCGTTTGACAAATCTTCGTGACATTTTCAAGACTAATGGATCAGTCACGTCAGCTACTTTCTTCACAAATTCAGGGTGACCTGTCAAGCGGGGGAAGAGAAAAAGGGGAGGCCCCAAAACGCTTTTTCTCCATGTTAATTTCCATAGGAAACTTTTGACGTGGCTACAGCCCAAACTACTAAACGGAATTACACCAAATCTGGACAAAAGTTACCTCTTAGACCGCCACCTCCCCAGGGCTATTTTTTATTATAATGTGTGGGGGCTCCAGCCCCCCCATGCAGCCCCGGATACCACCACTTCCCTGGGGCTAATTTGGTGAAATGCGGGGGGCCACGTGGCCCCCCAGCATCCCCGGGGACTGCCACCTCCCTGGGGCTATATGCAAATAAGATGCATGGGGGCACCGGCCCCCCACGTAGCCCCAGGGACTGCCACCCCCCTGGGGCTATTATACTTAAGTGAGGGGGGCATGTGCCCCCCCGCTGCCCCAGAGACCACCACCCCACCGGGCCTATTTTCAAAATGGGAGGGGGGCCGCATGGCTCCCCTCCTGGAGCCATAAAGGGCCCTGGGGACCGCCACCCCCCCCCCCAGGGCCGGCTCCAGCAATGTCTTGGGTGCCCACCCCCGGGACATTGCAGTTTGCTGTGGGATGGCAGGAGCAGTGCTCCCTCCATCCCATAGCAAACAGTGTGCTCCGCTTTGAACAAGCGAGAGCATTTTGCTCTTGCTTGTTCAAAGCAGAGCACACTTTGCTCTTTACTCCCAGGGAGCTGCATGTCAGCGCCTCCCTGGGCGTAAAAAACAATGCCGGCTCCCTCAGGAGGCGGGAACCACCTGAGAGCAAGGGGGCCTTCAAGCTCCCACCGTGGTACCCAATGAGAGGCCATGCCCCGTGGATGGGGTTCCTGGGGCCAAAATCGACCTGGGGAGGAAGGCCGTGCGGCCCCCCTCCCTGTAAAAAAAAAAAAAAAATGGCCGTGCCCTTGGGGATGGGGTCCCCGGGGCAGATTCGGCCTTGGAGGGGGCTGCGTGGCCCACCTCCCATTTTATTTTATGAAATGGAAAAAAATGGGTCAGGCCCCGGGGGATGGGGTCCTGGGGCCCAAAAGGGTCAAGGGAAGGGGGTCCATGCAGCCCCCTTCCTTACAAGAAAAAAAATCAAATGCCAGCAACTCACCAGAGGCTCGCCCCCTTTCTCTACTACTCTTCAAACGCGCCTCCTGGCATGTTCTTGGTTGATGGATGAAGTCTCCTTTGCTGCTGAGGGTTCTTAGGGACCAACTAGCCCACCTGTTACTTCCAGTAAGCCCCACACAGTGGGATTTCTGAGAGGTGGTCGCAGGCTACGCCCCTTTCCCCACCACTCTGCAAACGCGCCTCTCAGCGCTCTGCTGGTGGGGGAGATGAGGTCCCCTTGCCTCCTGAGGGCCTCAGGATCAAAGTGGACTTCATTCCCCAAGAGGCAGTGCGCCAGGAGGCACATTTGCAGAGTGGTGGAGAAAGGGGGCATGGCCTCTGATCACCTCTCGACAATCCAGCTGTGTGGGACTTACTGGAGGTAACAGGAGGGCTAGATGGCCCCCAAGGACCCTCAATAGCCAAGGGGACTTCATCCCCCTACTAGTAGTTCGTCAGGAGGTGCGTTTGCAGAGTGGGGGATAAAGGTGGCGTGGCCTGCTATCAGATCTCAGCAATCTTGCTGTATGGGACTTACTAGCAGTAATAGGAGGGGTAGTTGGCCCCCAAGGACGTCATTGGGGGCCAACTACCCTTCCTGTTACCTCCATTAAGTCCCACACAGCAGGATTGCTGAGAAGTTCCCAGAGGCCACACCTCGTTTCTCCACCACTCTGAAAATGTACCTCCCGGCGCACTACTAGTTGGGGGATAAAGTCCCCTTGGCTCCAGAGGGACCTTGGGCGCCAAGAAGCCCTCCTGGTACCTCCTGTAAGTCCTATGCAGCGGAATTCCTGCAAGCTGGTCAGAGGCCCAGCCCCCTTTCTCCACCACTCTGCAAATGTGACTGCTAGTTAAAAAACCTTAGAAATTCACTGAAAAAAGCAAAGGTTACAAGGACGTTATAGTTGGGCATTAGCATTTAAAAAACTTTAGAAATTCACTGAAAAAAATAAAGGTTGCAAGGACGTTATAGTTAGAAAATAAAATTTTAAAAAACCTTAGAAATTCACTAAAAAAAACAAAGGTTACAGGGATGTTATAGTTTGGGTCAGATTTTACTCATACAAAACCAGAGCAATTCAGTTGTTATAGTTACCTTAGTTAACTATAACTCGCGCTCCCGCAATGCACTGCTTATGACCTCACATATTACATCACTCATTACATGCTCAGTGACATCACTGATGACATCACTGCTGACATCTCAAATGACATCACTGCTGACATCAGTGATGACATCATCCAGTGACTGTGAGTGTTTTAAAAAAGTTTGTGTTAAATATATATACCTAGGTGTATTGGTGAATCAGTGAGTGTATGAGTGACTGTATGGATGACTGAGTGGGTGTGTGACTGTATAAGTGAGTGATTAGGTGTCTCAGTGAATGTATGGGTGAGTGACCTGTTGTGTGCATCGGTCTGTCAGTTGATGTCTAAGTGGGTGTATGAGTGTGTTAGTGGGTATGTGAATGGCTATATGGGTGATTGATCGGTTGTCTGACTATCTCTATGGTTGTTTGGGTGTCTGCGTGTGTGGGTGAGTAGGTGTGTGACTGCCTGTATGGATGAGTGAGTGGGGGAGTCATTGGCTGTATGGGGTAGTGAGTACGTGTGTGAGAAGCTGTATGGGTGAGTGAGTGTCTGTATGGCTGTGTCGGCGATTGAGTGCTTGTGTCAGTATGGGTGAGTAACTGAGTATGTGAAAGGCACTATAGGTGAGTGACTGTATGCATGAGTGAGTGAATGTGAGAGCGGCTATATGGATGAGTGCATGCTTCTGTCAGTGACTGTATAGGTGAGTGACTACATTTTACTATTTGTATGAGTAAGTAAGTGGGTGTGTGTGTAACCGTTTGGGTAAGTGGCTATGTGATTGACTGTATGGGTGAGTGTCTAGGTGTCTGAGTAGTTTTATGGGTGACTCACTCAGTGTGTGAGTATTTGTATGGGTGTACGAGTGGATATGTCAATGGCGGTATTAGTGAGTGAATGGGTGTATGAGTGGCTGTATGGGTGAGCGAGTGGATGTGTGTGTAGATCTATGAATCGGTGAATGGGTGTGTAAGTACTGGTGTGGCTCTGTGAATGGGTTTGTGAATGGTTTTGTGGGAGTGGCAGTGGGTGTATAAAAGATTCTATATGGGTGTGAGTGGGTTTGTCAGAGATGCTGTGGATGATGTCATCACTGATGTCAACAGTGATGTCATTTGAGATGTCATCAGTGATGTCACTGACCATGTCATGAGGTGATGTAATATGTGAGATCATAAGCAGTGCATTGCGGGGACGCGATTTATAGTTAACTCATGTAACTATAATGGCTGAATTTCTCTGGTTTTGTATGAATAAAATCTGACCCTAACTATAACGTCCCTGTAACCTTCGTTTTTTTTAGTGAATATATATGAATATATATATATGTATGTATATATATATATATATATATATGTATATATATATATATATGTATGTGTTTATATGTATATATATATGCACATGCCATGCACAGTATTGTCATCAATGATGTAATTTCAGATGTTGCAGTTATGTTATCCATGATGACATAGAACATCTCATGAGTGAAGTACTATGGGAGGTATATAGCAGTGCATGGTGTGGGTGTGAGTTATAGTTACTTTAAGGCACGGGTGATAGTTACTTGAGATAACTGTAACGTCCCTTTAACCTTTGATTTTTTTCAGTGACCTTCTAAGGTTTTTTTTAAATTTAAAGTAACATATTTTACAATTCCGACCTATAACCTCGCTTTTTACCTTAGATTTTTTTCACTGAATTTTTATGGGTTGTTTTACGGAATGTAAGATGTCTATCTCCATGTGCGGCTTGGAGTTGAGTGCAAAGCCTCTTCTGTGGCCAGGCTCTATGCCCAAACCCTCCGCGGATGCCCTACCCCTCGCCACGCACGCCGTTCGGCAGTGCACAGCAACGGGGTGGATGCAAGGCTTGGCCACAGGCCAGGCCCTGCGCCCAACCACCCGCTGCCCCGCACTGCTATGCCATTTAGCAATATATACATTGCCATTTTAAATAAGGCAGACCTCCTGTCTTTGTCAAAGGCTCAGAATACCAAAATATAAATGTTGCTGGGCCTATTGGCTTTATCAAGGGCTCAGCAAATCAGCATATATGAAGCAGACCTATTGACTTTGTCAGAAATTCACCAATAACTGTAATCAAATGTATATTTCATAAATTCACACATTGAAATGTTTAATAATAGGGTTTGTCTCTCAATATTTCTAATGAAGCATTTTTAAAAAAAGAAAACATTAAACATATCTTTGAGTCTTTTTTTTATTTATTTTTAGCATTTTTAGGCCCTGTACTCTATCTGAAACGCATACAGCTCGGAGTGCTTTGAAAAACACTATGGTAAACTCTCCTGGGTCATGGATTCAAGGACCCAGGAAAGTTACTGTGTGTTTTTTTAATGTTGCTGGAGGGCTGCTGTGCTCCCTGCAGTCCTCCACAGCATTAAACAAATGGTTGGTGGTGCCCCTGCCCTTTCAGGGCACTGCCAACAAGAAAAAATATAATTTAAAACAGCTGCTGCAGGGCATTATGTGATGTTCCTTGCAGGAGCAGTGAATAATAATTGAGAGGCTCCTCATTATAACTTTTTTGTTGATGGCCATGGGGGGTGGGGTGGCGAATGCCCCTGCTGACTCCCCAGCCAGCAGCCATTGTGGAGCCAGTGGGAACCCGCCATTGCAGTTTTTCCGTCACTGCCCACCCGGGGCACCCCCACCTTTTTAAAAAAAATGTTTTTATTTGGGGACAGTGAGGGGGAGCCCCAAGATCCCCACAGCCCCTGTCATCTCCCCAGTCAGGACCCATTGTGTGCTGGCGGAAGCCAGCCGTTGCAGTTTTTTCCATTGCTGCCCTGGTGCCCACCCGGGGCACCCACATTTTTTAAGATGGGACCACGGGGAAGCTCCTCGGACTCCGCTGGCTCCCCATCTAGCTCCTACTATGCTGACGGCAGGGGCCGGCTCTGTTTTTTTGCCCCAGGCAGGAGAAGTTTGTTTTCTCTTCTCCTGCCGGGCTGGAGAAAAGTTGTGTTCCCTGCCCAGGAGAGCGCATGCGCTTTCCCAAGCAGGGAACACAGCAGTGTCCTGGGGTATAGGGTCCTTGGGACACTGCACTCATCAGGCCCTTGGGGATGGGTCCCTGGAGCTGATCTACTGCTCAAGGAGGGGGCTGCATGCCTCCCACCTCCAAACTTTCAAACTCGGCTTTGGGGGATTGGGTTCCCGGGGCCTCTATGAATCTAGGGGAGGGGTGCCACATGCCCACTTCCCCCAAGAAAACAATAGGCCCTAAAAGGATGGGGGTCCCTGGGGCCTAAATAAGGCTCAGGGGGGGGCTGTTCATCCCCCTCCCAATTTAAAGAAAATGGTCCACCAGTAAAGGAGGTCCCATGCCTAAAAAAGGCTTGGCTAGACCCCCTACCATTTAAAGAAAAGTGGCCCAGGGGGATGGGGTCCCAGGGTCCTAAAAATGATTTGGGGAGGGGGCTGCACATCCTCCCTCCTCAAAAATATAAGCACTTTCCCCCTGGGCCCTGGGCCACCCGGTGAGCTCATATTTAAAAAGGACAGGAGCCTGCGTTTATTTTTTGATTGGCTCCTCGGTGCCAATTAACAAAATAATTAAATTTTATGTCCCAGTGGTGTTCCTCTGGGGCACCCACCATGCCTAGAGATGCAGGGTATCCGTACCCTGCTCCAATATGTTTTTTTGTAACCTTTTTGTAGGACGGGGCCTGAGTCCCTGAGTCCTAAAATAGCTGCTGCCACATCTATAGGACCTTCCCTTTTTCTCAGCCCCTGCTAGACAGATCACCCCGATGATTTTCAAGAAGAACATCCGTTAAATTAACTTTTTGGGGGAAAATTATGTGAAGATTAGTCAAACGGTGCCAAAGTTATAAGCAAAACAAAAAATGTTTTTCTATGAAAATGTGGTCCTAACTATAACTACCCAGTGACGACTGCCACTGAGAAATAAAATTATAAAAAATTATAAAAAAACACTAAGTTGTACGTCTGACGCGCGTGCGCGTCAGACGTACAACGTAGTGTTTTTTTAATTACAGAAGGACGCGAGGAGCAGGACGGAAAGCGGCCAGGCAGGGGAGGCGGCAGACAACAGGTAAGTGGCTTCTTTTACATTTTTAAAGACTTTGGGAGAGGGGAGGGAGCGAAGCGGAGCGTAGTGTGTTTCCACTGAGTTTTTTTTAAACTCCGTGGAAATACGCGTAGAGGCACTACGCCTGCTAGGCCCAGGGTTACTAGAAAGCAATCTGTTAGCCTCAAGAGGTCCAAAACAAAACGGGAGCAGGGAGGGTAGGAAGGGCATAAGAAATTCCTGGATTACCACACTGGTTTAGTTTTCAACTTCTTAGTACAAGATACATTGGTCCAATATAATCTATTGTACCCTTCATAGTAACATTGGACTTGTTTCTCTGATTCACAATTATGACAATGTTAAGAGCAATTGACTGCGTTTCTTTATTCTCTGCAATTTGACCATGGTTTCCTGTATTATTGCCTTCAAGGGACTTGGCAAGCTGAAACGCCTAAAGATTTTAGATGTGGCTGGAAACCAAATTCGTTCTTTCCCATCAGCAGTAAGTATTTCTGATTGCATGTACTGTGCACTTCGTTTTGGCTTTTTACTTCCCTGCCCTCTGAAAATAGAAATTGCTTCGCAGATGTTTTACCATGATTGCTTTGGGAATCAGGGGAAGAGGTGTAGCAGGGCTGGGACAACCCTGATGTTCCTCACTAGGCAATTTAGCTGGAATTGAATGACTAAATAAAGATGGGATCATTAAAGCGGCTGGTAGGCCTTTACTTTACTGATGACCAAGGTCCTTTGGATTACCTTTTACATAATAGAGTTTGATCAGTGGGAACTATTTCAGCAGAAATACTATCGGTGTGTTATCTAAGAAAAATAGTGTGAGATCTAGGCCGCAGTAAGCTGGAGCCCTTTCATCGGTTCCCAAGAAAGCTAAGGGGACAGCTGGTACCGGTCAGTTTCCAGACCCTGAGCTATCATAAGTTTTCCTCTTAGAACCTTATTATTAATTCCAACTCGGAGTGTGCTTTTCTGCGTAGCTCATGGATTGCTGCAGTGCAATGCTGGTCTGCCCTGTAAACTAATCATAAACTACAAAAACACATTGTGAAGTAAATAACATTTTAGACACACACTATCTAGCTCAACAAACATTAACGGTGCTTTTTTATTCCAACAAAAATTAACCTAAAGGATTCATGAATGTTCAATGGAATTTTGGTATGCATATTTCAAGGAAAGCATTGCGAGTTTGCTTATTGTCTTGGCATGCCTACACTTGTACTTGCTTGCATCTTCTGCTCGCTCTCTGCTCTCTATCAGTGTTCCCCCACGCTTTATTTCAATTAGAAACGTGATACTTAGAAAGTATTTGTAAATATATAGGTGCTGTGTCTGAGCAAGTCTCTCTGTAGACTTGGCTTCTCATAGTGTCTGTACACAAGCATGATTATGCAAAGGGTGCAAGAGCGCATGCTTACGCAAATAACGTGACAAGCAATCCGAAGCCCTAAATCCTTTGGACCCTCGGACCCAATTTACTCGGCACACCTACTCCAGGGGGCGGGGTGCTGATGCACCTTCCACCAGTGACTCTGGGCCATGCCAGCTCCTCGCGCCGTTCCTGTCAGGAGCATTGCCTGCCCTTTTATAGGATTTTTTATGAAGACACTGGCACTAGAATATAAAATACACAACTTGGTTTTGCTTACAAGATTGTTTTCTTCGTTCTTGGCTGCTTTCAATATCGGAAGTGTCTCGTAACTCTGCCGAAGATCAGGTACGCTAGGTGGTCAACGAGTGACCAAAACACAAGAAACCGCCAACTCAAATAATTAAAATAACTAATCAGAAAATGAGACCAGGCAGCCTTGTGCAGAGGTTACATGGAGAAGAAACTAAAGCAACCAAACAAGAACAGAGTTAGAATGAGAATGGGACCAAGTGAGTTCCAATCACCAACCAGAGTTTTTTTTTTTTTAAATGATCTTTATTGACATTTCGTAGGATACAAGATGTAATTATAGTACGTGATTGGTATACAATTCAACATCATATTGTTGTCTTCAATATTATCAGATCAACAAGTCCCCAACAGTACCCCTCTGCTGCTCTCATATCAGTTCTCCTAATAAGTAGTAAGGAATAGTCTTATTTGGAATGATCATGAAGTAGTGTCAGGTGAAGCTTGATTTACAACAGGGTACACATACCCCCTTGACCCCCGTGATGAAAAAGGGGCTCCCGGGACCATCACTCTGCTGTTCCCTATGGAGGGGTAGTGTCTGGGGATTCGTTCAAATCAGACACCATAGCTACCCAGGCTCTTAGGTCATCCTCTTATTTGTCATCTTTATGGACATGTTTCATGCGTATCTCCTCCGCAGTCGCCCATTCAAAGAAATCCCTGAGCCAGTCTGAGTGTCTCGGAGGATCCGATCCTAACCATTCAATAGCTATGCAGCGTTTTGCCAACAGGAGACCAAGTAAGACAAACTTTCTGCTAAGTTTTTTATAAGTAGGCAAGAGGATGAGACCTAGCAGTATATGATTCTCTGTGAGCTGTATATTCCACCTAGTGGCTCTATTAACATCTCTCCGCTCCGCTTGCCAATAGAGTGTCAGTGTCACACTGAACCACACCATGTGGATAAAGTCCGCCTCCATCCCTCCACATCATAGACAACTATCGCTATGGGTTTTGTATATGGTATGTAGTGTCTTAGGAGAAATGTAGGTTTTGTGCACATAATTGTATTGTAATGACTTAAATCTGGCATTGGAGCTGACCAACTTCACCCCTTCGTGTACACATTTCCAGTCTTTTGCACTCATCAGGTCCTCCAGTAATCCTTGGGCAGTGGTTACATGAAAAAGAAACTAAAGCAATCATTCAAAAATAGAGTTAAAATAAAAATGGGGCCAAGTGAGTTCCAATCACCAATCGCAATACAGAGGATATAAGGAAATACAAAGTGAGATAAAGGCAAGCTTATCGCAGTCTAACAATCTTTGGGCCCAATTCACAAAGGGCCTCCGCACACGTGGGAGAGGCCTGCACTCCTGGCGGGACTTCCGCATTGCAGTTTCTGATTGCGGAGGTCCAGCCACGAGTGCAAGCACCCCGCCATGACTGTGGGGCCCCTGCCAGGAGAGCGGAGGCCCTTTGTGTATCGGCCCATAGTGCGTAATTTTATCATGGCAATGAACTGATCGTCTAGCCGTAGAAAACTGCCAACTCAAATAATTCAAATAATATAACCAGTGCTTAATTTGTTTAAAAAAATGATAATAATAAGTGCCAAGTCCCATGTCAAGAGGCCACTGCAGCCTGCACCTTCCATTGCCCGTGCCAGCACTGCCAGTGACCGAACCAACACAACTACTAACCATCACACCCTACTGTGACAATTCAGACTAGTCCAGGCCCCCAAGTAAGTATTAGTCATTTTTAATGTATATTTAATTCATAAACAACTGTTGCTGTGTTAATCTCTAATTTAGACAAACAGTGCCACTGTTTGGTAGACTGTCATGGGTGCCGGTTGACAATTATGTTCCAGTGCTAAGCACCGGAAACCACCGGCTCAAATTAAGAACTGAAACCCCTAATCTGAAAATGAAGCCAGGCACTGATGAGCAGGGCGTAGAGGGGCTTACGTAGAATAGGAAAAAAAACACCAAAACAGAATTAAAATGAAAACGGGACAAAGAGAGATTCAAGTACCCCTCACAATATGATGCTATGTGGAAATAAAATATGGTCAGGTGAGATTAAAACAATCTGGTTGCAATGTAAACACTGTAGTGTAGCACGTTAACCAAATTACTGATTGATAGGACACATTTAAACATTCACCAAGGATTACTCCATAATGGCCTAAATTTAAAAATGCAGTTAGAATTAATGAGTTATGGTGTTCTACTCTCTCTCTCTCTTTTGTCACCCTATGCATCAATGTATACATTTATTCAACTGTTCTTCCATCTATGGACTCACCCAATACCTATCCAAGCACTCAGTCATCAATGAAGAATCATTTTCACTCAGAAAATAGCCAGACCACTTGGTTTGTCAGTGATTGTTTGGGCTATTATTAATCATATTATCTCTACTGCTACTAACGCCAGTACTATTGCTACCTTTAGTGCTGGCATTACTACTTCAAGTAATATTGGTATTCTTAATACCGCACCAGAAAAAAGGAAAAACAAGACAACAGGCCTCCATGCATGCAGTAGGATCTGAAATGACATCTCTATATCTATGAGGACTGCCACAGCTCAATTTAGAAAAGAACTGAAGATACACACCACTCTAAAGAACACTACATTTCTAAGCAGTATCCACCCTTTTCCACTCTCAGATCCCAGCTGCCCCTCCAAATGCTAGTTGACTGTATCTTTGCCTTTGACTCCATACAGCGCTCCACTACCTGTGCTTAGTTCACACTAAACATGTACCACATATATACATAGATACTACTTTTATTACTTTTACTACTCATATGGTAATTATGACTTCTTTCAGTAATACTCTAACTGATAGTACTGGTGGTAAACACTATTACCAGTACTACCACGAAGTACTTGAACTGTTATTTGTAGTAATAATACTCATTTCACAACTAGGACCACTGCTAGTAGTAGTAATATTAGTAGTACTACAAGTCGCCTTCGTAGTATTGATAGTATCAATTGTATTAATAGTGTCAATAATAGTTATACAGATACTGCTTCTTGTACTAATGATAGGAAAATGCCAGTTGTGGGATTCTATTTTTATTAATATTAATCATCAGGGCTTTTACTACTGGTGGTAAGTTGTGATGTACTGCTACTTCTGCTAGCAGTAGGGGTAGTACTAGCAATATTGGGATAATATGGCCACTTCTATTAGTAGTATCAATATATAATCTGATTGTTATTATTGCTGCCATAACACCTATTATTTCTACTGGTATTATTAATATTAGTAGTAGTTGTAGTAATAGCAATTTGAAAGCAGGGCTAAAGATAATGTTACTACTAGTACCACTAATAATACAAATTGTAGCAGTAGTTCTAGAAGTATTGGTATAATATGATTACATGTTGTACTAATAGTAACACTATTACTATTTCTGCTACTAGTATTAATTCTACTAACATTATTATTTTGAGTAGTAATAGTACTAATAGTTTGGAAATAGGTAATTTAGCAGTACTCCTGGAAGTAGTAGTTTTAGATCTTATTAGTTGCTGTACAGAAGTAGTAGTAGTAGTACTAGGGGACAACCAAAGTATTTGTAGTCCTACTAGTTGTAGCAATAGGACCAGTAGTAGTGGTAACCATAACAGTAGTGATAATCCTGAAGTAATATTGCAATTGCACTAGTCCTATTGAATTAGTTGTAGAACTAGCAGAAATAGGAATGGGATTTGGGGGTCAGCTTCAGTAGGTATATTGTTTAGGGGACACGATTTTAAGACAAACATGTCTTTGGAGGGGCACAGAGTGCGGCATAGGAATATGAGTTTCTTTGTAGGGGTCATCAGAATTTTTAGGTATATAAACCTACTGGTGGGAAGAAGATGCATATGTTTACTTGGTACATTTTCCTCTTGGAATGACACTTTGAATGCAGGTAGTCCACAGAATGGAGGTTAGCCTATGAAATTGTTCCTAAATATTTAATCTACATAGAGTTTTTGAAAGAGGTATATGGCAGAAATCAAACCTTTTATACAGTAAAGAACAACATA
Source organism: Calotriton arnoldi (assembly GCA_963921515.1). Taxonomy (NCBI): domain Eukaryota; kingdom Metazoa; phylum Chordata; class Amphibia; order Caudata; family Salamandridae; genus Calotriton; species Calotriton arnoldi. The sequence continues at coordinate 2,158,958 of CAWUFW010000311.1, forward strand.
TTTATTTTTTGCCAATAATACTGTGTGCCAATATATTACTTACAATATAGAACATGGATCTATATTATAACAGCATATTTTTCAATTGAATTTCCCTGTCACATTGTTTTGTTGTCTTTTGCTGTCTTCAACATGGATTATTCCTCATTTTAATTACAATATATAGAATTATAGATGGGTAACTGTGATATACAGGGGATGATATTCCTTCGAGGGGTATTGACTCAGAATCCTGAAATGAAAAACATCCCCATAATTCACTTTTTACCCATCTATAATTTTATGTTCTGTATGGCCCCTAAAATCATCTGCCCCTGCTTTCAACTGTTGTGCAGGGGCAGAGGAGTGACGGGGAGTAATACATGACATGGCTTCTTCTCCCTGACCCAAAAGTGAAAAATAAAGACCTTGCCTGACAACATTAACCAGTCCCCACCACCTGTCCTGCTTTGCCTTACCCTCTTGCAGCAATCATTTCTGCTTTCAATCAAAGCAGATAAGCAGCGCTGTGCTGACAAGCTCTCAGAGAGCACTGTCAGCCTAGCCTGAAAGGCCTTTGTGACGTGGCAACAGTAGGTAACGAGTTTTGTTATGAACTGTTGCTATATCATAGCAGTGAGTTATCAGATTCAGAAACTGATGTAAACAATAGAGGCCCTATATGAAAGCTGTACATTACGTATAGAATTATAGATGTGTAACAGTGAATTACGGGGATGTTTTTCACCAAGGGTTCTGAGTAACGTCAAGTAGTAAAAGAGAGCGAAGCTCGAGTTCTCTATGAAGACACTCAGAACCCCGATGTTAAAATCATCCCCGTAATTCACTTTTTATACATCTATAATTTTCTGTTATGTATGGGCCCCAAAATCATCTTCCCCTGCTTTTAACTGCTACACTGAGGCAGAGGAGTAATGCGGAGGCATATATAACATGGCCTCTCCAGCCTGTCCCAATTGTAAACCCTTTTCTGAAATTTTATTAGGGATCTTCAAGCGTAGTTGCTTTGGTGCGAAGACATTTTGTGTTATTAACACTAAATAATGTTATTCATTTTGTCAGTATCAATTCCTTATTTGGACACATATGAGTCAAGAACTTGGTTTGAATCATGTGGTCAGTTCAACTAAAACAGATATGATACTTCCTTTCCACCACAGCTTTCACAATTATTTCTTTCCCTATATATTTCCTCATGATGCCCTGTCTCCCTTTCTCTCTCTCTCTCTCTCTCTCTCTCTCTCTCTCTCTCTGAACTAGCTACCTTGGTGCACAGGTCAATTTCACTATGAAACTCAAATCCTTTATCTTTTACAGTGCCCCTGCCACTACATTCCGACCACTCAACTCATTTTTCCCGATTCCTCTTCTGTACAGCTAAATAACTTATCAATAGGTTAGTGTTCAGCAAGCGGTGCTGTAGTAACAGCCTATTATTTGAATTTGTAGTACTTCTGTGCCCATTTTGAAGAAAAAATATAAATGTTGCTACTATAACACTTTTCAATTTCCCTTAACACATAGCCACTGCATCCTACTCACCAAGCACGGTAGCTTTTGGCCAAACACAGAGCTAAATTAAAACTCCTCAACGTGTTCAAAATATTCACTTCGTACTGACCTATAGGTCTCAAGCGGGGACTCACACTTTGCCAACTGTAACCTTATCTCTGTTAAAAAAAGCCAGTATGTGCTACCTTGTGGTTTCAGTGTAAAGGGCCTCTCTTCTGAAACACCTTCCATAGTCAATTTCAAGTCATCTCTCCACTTAAGTAATTCAAACATGCCTTAAAGCTTCTCTGTTGGGATGGAGAAAGGTCTCCTGCATGGCTCTGGAGAGCATTCTGTCCTGCTCGGAGTTCATCATAGCAAACCATAGCAAAACCTCTGCATCATTCATGACAATCGTTTGTGCACGAGAGCCCTTTTTTGTGACATGGATCGCCACTTAGAGTAGGGCTTTCTGGTCTAAAGAGACTCACTATGTGCACCCTTCTTACCAAGAGTGACTACCATAAGCTTCCTTGCTGACAACTATAATATTGTAGTGGAAAGGGATACATTATTTGCCTCTCCCGCAAGTTTTAAGTGGTTTGCTAGCAATGGTTCTTTCACCCTTCAATGGTTCTTTCACCCTTCAATGTGGGACTCGGATAGCACATGTGTATACATTATTTCTGTGTGTAGTGGATGTATGTGAAGAGTGTATGACATGTGGCTATAGCCACACTGGATTCCATTTTGTTTTCCCAAGATCCAAGCAATACCTAAGAGTCAGGGTGGAGAGAGCTCCACTCAGCAATGTGAATTGCAGGGCCCCTGCAGGATATCATAGAGATCTTTCATAGTGGTTGAAATGTTTGGATGTGGAGGAGAGGCCAGATATGGTCCTTTAAAGCTTAGAGAGTTTTGCCTGCCCTTTTTTGTTCAATTGTTCTCTAGAATGGCTACTCCCCACAAGTTAACTGGTAGTTAAATGGGACAGCCTCCCATTCTTTTGTACTCTTGTTTTGGATCAATACTGACAGGAGACTCGAACCTCCTCATACCTTCCAGCTAGCACCTGACAACAAATACTATGTTTGCGCCAATCTGAATGGATTAAGCAAAAGGCAACAAATGCATAGAAGTGGTCTCTTGGCTGACTGATGGAATACACAATGCTGACTTCATTTTATGTATGGGACAGACGCCTCCAGACACTGTGCCACGTTTTTTCTACCAGAATACAGCGCATTCACAAAAGTGGCATCTAAGAAACTCTCTGTGCTGCAAGGTTGGTGTAACTAACATTGGCTTCCTTTTCCATATTTAAGACCAAAACCAGGGGAGTTCTACCAGCGTACCAGGAGAAGCCGCCTTGACCCTACTTTGATGAAGAGCCATCTCTGGCCAACTGTTCAGGAGGGACCTTAGAGGTGCCCTTGTATGTGGAAGATTATACTCAGAAAGAAACAGACTGTAAAGGAGCCGAAGGAGAATGGAGGGCGGACTGAAGTCATCTTTAGCTGTACGGGGAAGGACATTTCGAGGACTTCTGCTAAGGTTGAGGCTTCAGAGTTCAGAGCATGAACCTCGATGTATGGACCCAGAATCCAAGAGTACTATGGGACCTGACATTGCTTGCAAATCTCTGAAGTGATCGAGCACAAAAAATCACCAGAGCGCTAGTAAATCCTTACCACGTCCAGAGGTTTACTACAAAAGACCTAAAATGCTGTAGGAAGGGCCTCCCCAACGAACAGGACTTTAATCAGTCCGAAGTACTCATCACTATGACTCTGGGCGGGCACCTGGCTTCTTTGGGAGGTGGTTATTGTGAGTGAGCCTGAAGAAAAACACAAGCAGCACGAGCCCCTGGACTGTAAGTGCCATGACTCCAGCGCCACCTCGTCTTCAACTGGTGCCACCACTGTTTACCTGAATAATCATCTGCATGTACGTACGTCATAGACTGTACACTTGTAAGCTGCGCGGGGGCAGGGACTCTTCCATACGTGCTTGGTGGTCCGGGCTGAGTTCAGACCATCTAGGTAAGTTGCTCCCACTAACCAACAGACAGCGCAGGTACTGCCTTCCCTGAATGAACTGACATGGACAAAACAGACTATGTAAAGTGGCAAAGTTATCAAAAGCGGGACAAAGTGCACTCTGTAGGAATGGGAGTACTCACCAGCATTGGCATAAGCCAGATCCGCCTTTCTTTGGACCCCAGTTGTTGCAGAACCCCAGAAACTCTTTAGCTCTGGCATATGTGTACCATAGAGAACTGTCCCATGAGAGCAGCACAGGCTGAATCCAGGCAATGGTTATAAAACATTGTTTAAGAGCAGAATCATGACTGTTGTTCTTTGAGATCTATGTACCGTGTTCTGCTGTTTGTAAATAGTAAAATATTTTGTGTTTTAAAACAAAGCATTGACGGACATTGATATATTATTCTCTAGTAGACGATTTATTGAGTTCTTAGTCTCTAACCCCACTCTATCCCCCTGAGTAATTCTTGGACTGCTCAACCACACATCCTCAGGTGCTAAACGGGTATACTTGGGGCACACTTTTTGGGCTCAGAAGTAGGTTATGCTGCAGGACACCAGTGGTAAATCGGCTCTAGTGGCACACCCTAAGCGCAGTAACCCCTGACTGCCCTGGGACTCCTGAAAACCTTCACACGCCCAGTTTACAGGGTTGAAAGCATATATATGTGTATACCTCTAAATGCATTCTTTTTTAGTTATGTCTATATGCCCATAACTCTCCACCTTAAATTCAGTTATTTGTAACCACGATACTACCAAGTTAGCCAATTTATTAATAAATGCAAATACAAATCTCCAATACCATTATATAATGCTCCACGTGGAAGTGGCACATGTCAACATACCCGATGTTCTGCAAAAGAAAATCAAAAGGGGGAGAGGAGTTGGCCTAACGGCTAGGGCTGTCCACCTCGAATCTGGGGAACTGGGTTCGAGTCTCGGCAACGACGCTGAACATCCTGTGATTCTGGGCAAATCACTTAATCTCCCCGCGCCTAACAAAAAAATGAATGTGTCTTCATGTAATGCAGCTGGTGCTATGTAAAGCGCTCTGATACCCGATTCGGGTCAAGTTCGCGCTATATAAAACTCTGTAAAAAAAAAAAAAAAAAAAAAAATGTAATACATTATTGTTTTGCTCACCCTAATGTTGTTTGTGTTTTTTAAAGATAGAACAAATTCCACTGGAGGAGTTATATTGTGAAGAAAATCCACTCTTACAGAAGCAACCTGTAGTATCCATTCACGAGGAGGAAATTCTATCTCTTTCGGTAATTATTATAAACTTCAACATATACATAGTTGATAGACTTTGAGGTACATAAAATGAATTGATCTGTTTTCCCTTACCATTCTTACAGCCATTAATTATCCCCAGAGAGTTGCATGAGGAAATAAAACTGTGAGCGTTCATCTTTTATGCAATCAATAGTAACGCAATCGGGATCTAATGTAACTTTTATGTTTAAATATTGTACCTGGTATTCAACCATTTGGACAGCCGTAGTTTGTCAAGTGATATTTGGAACTAAAACTTTAATTGATTCCACAGAGAAACATTGGCGACCACAGTCATAACACAGTGGCCCATAGGTAACTGTCTTGCAAGTACAAACCTATGTGTTGCTTCCAGTTCGTTTTTTTTCCCTTCAAAATTAATCAACAGTTTAATTTTAGCATTGTTAGAAACTTGTTTTTGTTCACCAATAGCTAGCTTTGTTTTAGGTGCCCAGGAGTCATAAATAATTCTAACACCTTCTTTCATCAGTAACTCTGTGTGTCGGGGATATGTAGAAATAGTTTCATGCTTTACGTTTTCTAACAGTTTTTCACTAGTGTCCATTCGGTAGACCTGATGAGACAAGCAATGAAGACAGTTTTTAAGTAGTTTCAGCTCTATATTCTCAGGAGTCCTAGGAGAAGAAAGAGTAGCTGTAGGAAGTTCCTTTCTCCTTGTGGCATTCTCCATCTATTCGTCTACACTATAATTAAAAGCCCTGTGTACTATACCATACCCTACTTTTCTCAGAAATAAATAGGTAGCTGTACGTACCTATTTTCTCCTTGTGGCCTTCTCGAGGGCTGACTTGTGATGTTGACTTATGTAGCAGTGGTGACTCCTCCGCTAAGGCGGAGGAGCGTCGCCCCACTGCTTTTAAGCAGTGTCACTAAAGGAAAAATAAAATGATAATAACTCTAAGTTATTATCATTTTACTTTTTTCCTTGTTGGGGCAGGGTTGCTCTGCTGACCGAGCAGGGGAGGGGAGAAGTGATTTGCACTCCCTAAAGTGCGCATGAATGTTTGGCCGGCCCTCTGGGGCTGGCCAAACATTGTTGCTCAGTTTGCACGTTCGCCATGCAGGCTGCATTACAGCCTGGATGGAAAACATGCCCAGCCTCCCATTCTCTGGCTGAGCACCGATCCCCTCTGCCTCACTGTGTGTTTGTGAGACCCAAAGTGCTCCGTGTTTCCCTTGGAATGGACATTTCAAGGGAAACAGTGGCGGCTGGTATTTGAAGGTGGTGGGGAGGGCAGGTCACAGGGGGCGCGTGTCACAGGGGTGGGGGGGAACGTTGCTGCCACCTTCTCGCGGTCCTCTTCCCTGATTCCAGGACAGGAAGCAGGATGCACCCGGCTCTCAGCTTCCCGATAGCCAATCACAATGCTGTGTTGTGATCGGTCTGAGCGCCGTGGATTGGCGATCAGCCAGAGAATGAGGGGCAGGGCCATCTCATTTAGAGGCAGTGCCCAAAGCATACCCAAAACCAATAAGCAACCGTAGAGACAGAAGAGGGGCGGGAATATCGAGCAATGGGGTTAAGAGTCAAACTTCCAAGGGTGGGGCCAAAGGAAGGGAACCCTCCATAACAGCTGCGGCTGGTATTTGAAGGTGGGGGGGGCTGGGGCAGGTCGTGGGGGCAGGGGGGGAGGAAGGAATGAAATAATTTAAAAAAAAATCACACTTTCTTGTCTGCCGCCGGCCGTCGCCGCCTCCTCTTGGTCCTCTTCCCCGCCTCCAGGGCAGGACGAAGGAAGCAGGAAGCACCCGGCTTCCAGCCTCCCGATAGCCAATCACAATGCTGCAATGCAGTGTTGTGATTGGTCTGAGCGCCGTGGATCGGTGCTCAGCCACAGAATGGGAGGCTGGGCATGTTTTCCATCCAGGCTGTAATGCAGCCTGCATGGAGAATTTGCAAACTGAGCAAGAATGTTTGGCCAGCCCAGAGGGCCGGCCAAACATTAATGCCCACTTTAGGGAGTGAAAACCACTCCTCCCCTCCTCTGCTCTGTCAGCAGAGCAGCCCCTCCCAGTCCCTGCCGCAGCAAGGAAAAAATAAAGTGATAATAACTTAGAGTTATTATCATTTTATTTTTCCTTCAGTGACACTGCTTAAAAGCAGTGGGGCGACGCTCCTCCGCCTTAGCGGTGGAGCCGCCGTTGGTCCCGTTCTCCCCAGAATGAACCCTTCAAGGCGTTCCATCCTTCCTCGAGGTTTTGGAGGCTGTGTGAATCCCAGATGGAGCAGACTTCTGTTTTCCTGTCCAACTCAAAACCATTGCCATGCCAACAAGGACGTGCGAGGGGTGTCAGAAAAAGAGCTGATCTGCTGCTGACACGAATTGCATGTCGTAGAAGTTTAATGCTGTCAAGGTATCTGCCCCCTTGCCAGTGGCGAGCCCTTGAAGCCCTTGAAGCCCCCTGTGTCCGCCTCTCCCCGTTCAGATCCGAAGCCACCGAAGTCATCTGCGGCGTTCCACAAGGATCCTCACTCAGCCCGACCCTCTTCAACGTCTACATGAGCCCCCTCGCAGCCATCGCACGCCGACACAACCTCAACATCATCTCCTACGCCGACGACACCCAGCTGATCCTCTCCCTCACCAACGACCCCACCACCGCCAGAGCCAACCTGCACGACGGGATGAGAGACGTCGCCGACTGGATGAGGAACAGCCGCCTTAAACTGAACTCAGACAAGACGGAAGTCCTCATCCTGGGCTCATCACCCTCCGCCTGGGACGACTCCTGGTGGCCCCCGGCCCTGGGCACCGCACCCAAGCCAACGGACCACGCACGCAACCTGGGCTTCATCCTGGACTCCTCCCTATCGATGACCAGACAAGTCAACGCCGTCTCATCTTCATGCTTCAACACCCTGCGCATGCTCCGCAAGATCTTCAGATGGATCCCCACTGAAACCAGGAAGACCGTCACCCAGGCACTCGTCACCAGCCGACTGGACTATGGGAACACCCTCTACGCCGGAACCACAGCCAAACTTCAAAAGAGACTCCAGCGCATCCAGAACGCCTCCGCACGACTCATCCTGGACATCCCCCGACACAGCCACATCACCGTACACCTGAAAGACCTGCACTGGCTCCCCGTCAGCAAGAGAATCACGTTCAGACTCCTCACCCACGCACACAAGGCCCTCCACGACCTGGGCCCAAAGTACCTCAACGACCGCATGTCCTTCTACACGCCCACACGCCAGCTACGATCAACCAGCCACGCCCTCGCCACCGTACCACGCATCCGCAGAACCACCGCCGGAGGAAGATCCTTCTCCTACCTGGTGGCCAAGACCTGGAACTCCCTCCCCACTCACCTTCGGCGAACCCAGGACCATCTCGCCTTCAGGAAGCAGCTCAAGACCTGGCTGTTCGAGCAGTAACTTACCCCCTCCCCCAGCGCCTTGAGACCCTCCCGGGTGAGTAGCGCGCTCTATAAATGCCGTGATTGATTGATTGATTGGTCGTGGCTCTTTCTGAAGCTCCCCATAACAGGACCGCTTAGTACCAGTAAGTATCAGATTACTTTTTTAGGTTTCTCAACAGGCAGGTGCAGCTGTGTGTCTGCTGACCTGTATTATGAGTACTTTGCTTTACACTTAGATTTGGCTTTTGGTCTGCTCCTTTGCTCATTATTCAGTGATTTTCTTGACTATTTCTGCTCCCTTCTCTGTTTCTGGGTTTGTCCATACTTTCATTGGTTGAGTTATATTTTTTCAATGCAAGCATTAGAAACTATTTTTTCTTTAGCATATTATTTATCTTTTAACTTCTAGCACTCGATGGAAGAGAATGGGAGGTCATTTCATTTACTTTTAAACCTGCCCTTTCCTGTTGCCATTTGTGTTTACGGATCTCGTTTCTCCCTCCCTCCACTCGTTCTTTCCAAATATGTATCAGTTTCTTCGTTGCTTCTTCTGCTTTCTCACTTAGCCCTCCATCCCACCCTCTTTTCCCATTGCTTACCATTGCTTTGGGCGACGCTCTACCTTCTTGCTCATTCTTGGCCCGGACACCTCCGACCCGCATTTGTTTGCTTTCTCATCCCTGGTGCATCATTATGTCTGCTCTGAATGGTATAACCTTCTCCTCTACCCCATTCCGACCATCATTGTCATCTCTGCGCCTGCCCCCTCACTCATGCTTGCCTGATCATCTCCGGCCTGCCACCTCCCGCCTCGTCATTGTCCTCTCCATCCGGTTAGCCCACCTCATCCTGCCTTATCACCCTTGTTGCACTGCACACCATCATGCCTGCCTCCCCTGGACCCCATCTGACCCCATTACTTTGGTGACTGTGCTATGCACACAGTAGCATCTCCTCATCCCCATCCCACTGCATCAACATCTCACCCTCACTCCCACTGACGCTGTATCCTGTCAACTCCACTCCAACTCCTTCCTGACTTGCGTCTATCAGCTCTTTTCCACTTTCTCCTGTTTTATTATCGTCAGCTCCACCATGCTTCTTCCTGACTCCTCAGTCCTCATACCAATGCTTCTTTAAAAAACACAAGTACGACCAATTGATTTTGCTAATACTTGTCTTGATTAGGTGTGGAATGCCACTTTTAAAGCCGCCAGGCAACCATAGGCGAGTTTAAGCCTAATAACAGTTTGGTTCAAGCATCATATTGCACCTGCACAATAGATGTATCACAGAGGAGCACACCCCTAAAATATAGCAAAATTGATTGTTTTGTTTTTTTATACTTTGCTCAGTTTCAGAGATCTGAGATTGGTTCATCCAGTAACTTCAAACTAGTAAAAAACTCAAGTTGCGGATTTTCCTTCAAGGAAGACAGTCTCTGAACAGAGTTCAATCTACATTGTAGTACTGAATTCCTTTTAGCAGACCTTTAGCAGTCACAATCCCTTTGTTCCTAAGATCTAACTGCACAAGTCTGCTTATTCCCTAACTTAATCATCTGGAACAATTTGACCACCCTTTTCAGTGATATTAGAAAAGTGGGGTTGATTTTTCTGGTGGGAACCCTGTGATCATTTTTTAGAGTACAACCTGGTAGATTTGTAGCTCTTCAGTAGTAATAGAGGAGAACTATGTAAAATTCTGTTAGTATAAGTTGTATGGTCTCTGTGGCCTAATTTAGACTTTGACGGACGGAGCACTACGTCACGAATGTGATGGAGTACCTTATGTGCCAAACTCTTGGCCTGCTCGCCTTCTTTAGAGTCGGGTAGACTGTCAGCATTCTGTCGGCAATGCCCCATTGGCTCCATCAATGGAAAGCTTACGCAGATAGACTGAAGGAGTACTGGCTATCCGTGTAAGACCATCACAACGTCTGCCTTACTTAAGCCTGACAGTCTGATGTCCTTTTATCAGTCACTGCCAATGAAAACATGGCAGCGAAGAACAGTAAAATGAAAATAATACCTCTGTAGTGGATGGATCACAAGATACTTCTGCTTAGTTACATGTAGGTTTATTGTAGGAGCACAGCTGAGTGCACACCTCGCCAGCTGACCAGACCATCAACTGACAAGAGTAGAACACTCCGGTACAAGTTGGAACACACATAGGTATTCTGTGAGGCTAAGGAGGTAAGAACACAAAGGAAGGGCTAACGACCACTGTCAGCCATGTTACATGAAGAACTAATATACAACACATCCTCCTCCTTTACAGAAAAATGAAATAAATAACAAATCACAAAAAGAAGCTTAATGTATGGGAGACAACAACAATAATAATTAAGACAGATAAGAAGTCTAAGACTTCTTGAACTATTTTAGTTCGTAAAGGCAACAAGCGTTTATGGGCAAAGAGTGTTAAGAGTGAAATGTGAGTCTAAGGGCAAAGAGCGTTAAGAGTGAATTGTGAGGTGAGACACATCACCCAAAACAACTAATAGGTATCACCACCACCTACTCCCCTTAGACTGACAAAAACAGGAAAAGACAGTCCACTTTCTCCACTCTATCCTTGACCAGCAAAAACAGGAAGAGAAAGTCCACTTCCTTCGATCTGTTTATGTCCACCATCACTTTCCGCTCTGAGTTGAAGATGAACAGTTCAACAGATGCCTCCATGTTTTACCGGTACTACAGTCCTGGGTACTCTTCGAGAATTCCAAGTGCAGTACCACATGTGATGTTAGGAGTTATTATATTAACTTGAAATTTTCTTCCTTCAATGGATGGACACTAGTCCTGGTTGAGATTCAGTTGTCTCGAATCTGGTTCACTTCCTCCGGTTCTGCAGATCAGAGACCTTTGAGCCCTCTGGTACAGGTTCTGTGACCTTTACCCATTTCCAGTTCTGGGACCCTAGTTCGGTTTTCCTTCTCCGGTTCTAGACTTCTATCTTCAATCATTGGCCTTTTGCTCTGGTTGTGGGCCAAGGTTTTTCCGGTTCTATATTAGATCTTGACTCTCAGTCCCAAATTTATTTTGTAAGATTTTCTTTTGTTTTCTGGTTCTGGACTCAGTCTCAATTCTATGGGCTGACAGACCCCGTTGCGGAATCATCTTCCCAGTCCATGACTCACTGTAACCTCCCCACTTGGTTCTGGGATCTTAGTCCCCTTCCGGTCCAGGGACCTCCTTGTCCTCTCCCGGTACTGGTTCTGTGACCTATTATCCCCTTCAGGTCCTGGGGCCTTCGTCTCCTCCCGGTCCTGGGACCTCCTTGTCCTCTCCCGGTACTGGTTGTGAGACCTTTGTCCCCTTCTGGTTCTGGGGCCTCTGTCCCCTTCCGATCCTGGGACAACCTTTGTCCTCTCCTTTCACCCTTCTGATTCTGGGGCCTTAGTCCCCTTCCGGTCCTGGGACCACCTTGTCCTCTCCTTTGACCCTTCTGATTTTGGGGCCTTAGTCCCCTTCCGGTCCTGGGACCACCTTGTCCACACCCTTGTCCTCTCCTGGAACTGGTAGTGAGACTTTTGTTCCCTTCTGATTCAGGAACCTCTGTCCCTCATTGGTTGTGGGACCTCTTTCCCTAGCTGGTTCTATCCACCGCTGGTTCTTGGACATATTTATCTGCTGCAGATTGTGGGTCCAGTCTATGATCTGAGAGACCTTTGTCCCCTCATTGACGAGCATGGTCCATTCCTTGTTCCTGTTCTCTCACTCTAGCTAATGGGCTCTTTGACTAGCTTTTTTTTTTTTTTTAATTCTTCAAAAGTCCACAAGGTGGCACTGTTGTCATACAGTTACTGACTTTAAATACACTTACGGTCTTAAACACAAATTCTTACGACGTCTCTCACAAAGGTATTTCATCAATAGAAGTTCCGGTAAGCTGACTGTTTAATTTTCATTTGATGGCAAAGCGCAAGACACATATAATACTGAACTTGAAAGCAAACTGTCAAAAGACTGTAGAGATAATTCTGTACTTATTAAGTTACTAGGCTCCCTGGGCTCTTCGGTTCAGTTAAGGAGTTAATTTGAGTGTATTGCGATCTCCAAAGGAACACACACCTAAAAGAAAACACTTTGTTTTGACTCTATTTTGTCGCCACACAAACACATGGAATACCTTTGCAGCAAAGCATTCCAGCAGCAAGCAAAAGATCGGGACTCACCCAGCAATAGACTCTTGGTTTGTGTTTCTCTCGTTAATCTGCTTGTGGCAGCCTCTGGAGATTACTTCAAATCTCGGTTAAATTTCACTCCGTTGCGTTGTGTTACCATGGGAACGAAGCAACAAAATGGCTGCTCGACGTTGCATGCATTGCGCAATGACGCGCTCAAAGACCTTCTCTGCTCAGAGGAATTCCAGACGTGTGACGCTGAAGATGCAGCCTCTCCGCTAGTACCCACAGAAATTCTACAACGTCATCAGTGTGAGGATGACAGTACCATGGAAAGGATCTCTCTGCCCAACAACGGTAAGGCAGAGTTTCAAATTACGCATATCTTCTCTCTACACAAGTGACGCCGATTCCGAGTGCTCTCACTAACAGCAGCAAAAATAATTATTCACCGCACATCCCAGCTTGTCACACGATCTGCATCAATCACTCTCACAGCACCTGACCTGTAACCTTATTATCACCGTCGTGTCAAATCACTTTGTTGAAGAGAGTTCTTGGCTGCGCCTTTAACTACAGCTGTCTTTCGAGCCTGGCAGAACGTCTTGATTCACGGTAGACAGCAATTGGGGTACTCGTAACAGGTTTCTTGTTACTATCCGTTTCGTTTTTTAAAAATAATTTTCTCGCATTACTCAGGTTATCAATTTCTTTTCTTCTTGTTTCTTGGTGCAGTTGGATGGCACACAGTCTTGAGGTTTTGGTGCAAGATGCTGTCAGGGATCACTTTTCTTTTCTTTGTTTCGTTTCTTTTGAGTTTCCCTTCATTTGTCCTGTTTCTTGTTTCTTTTGATCACGTTACTGGCAGCAGATAAGAGGACCGCCGTGGGTTCTTTTTGCGAGGTGCTGCTCAAGCTGTGTTAGATGGTATTCTCTCTGGTCTGGTCAGCCATCCTCGTCGCCAAATTGTAGTGGATGGATCACAAGATACTTCTGCTTAGTTACATGTAGGTTTATTGTAGGAGCACAGCTGAGTGCACACCTCGCCAGCTGACCAGACCATCAACTGACAAGAGTAGAACACTCCGGTACAAGTTGGAACACACATAGGTATTCTGTGAGGCTAAGGAGGTAAGAACACAAAGGAAGGGCTAACGACCACTGTCAGCCATGTTACATGAAGAACTAATATACAACAACCTCCCACACTCCGGGGAAATAAACTCCTGGATGAGGGGGTCATTAGTTGTTTTTCAAAACCGTACCCCTTTTTTGGGAGTTTGGTTTTGAAATACAAAATTTTGGTCAGACATCAAATCCGACGGCAGACGTTTTATGCTTCAGAGGGACCGCCATGACAGCCGATCCTCTAAAGGCACAGAGATCACTGCTGGACCAGCATAGATCTTTAAATTTGGTGAGCATCAGGTTTGCAGATGTAATGTGTGCTGATTCTGACTTATCCTGGCCTCTGGAATGTAGGTACGTAAGATGGAATGTGAGATGGAATGCCGGTGATTGATGCGCGTGAGAATGCGGGGGTCAGGTTAGGAAGCATCTGCTGCGAGTGCCGTGCCAGGAAATAAAGAATAAAGTAATAAAAAAGGAATTTATGACTGCGGCTCATCTTTACATAATGTCCTCCACCTCTCTGACAGATGGGGGAGATGCTGCCTGCCTAATCCAAAATCAGTTCCTTAGTTGTTTCTCTGTTTTCTGATCAGGAAACCAGGCAAAGCACCAAATTAACACGAACATCAATGGCAAAAGGATAACTGTAGTTCGGGGTGTTGGCAGTTGTGGACATTACCATTACTTACAAAGACTGGTGAATGCCTGGTACCCTACCTAATTATGAGTAACTTGAGTGGTTATAAGTAAAAGACAAAAATGTTAACTACCATTTAAGAACACCTCATGCAAGGGCACTTTGGCACTCGTTGCCATCAGTAAGTTCTGTAGGGACCTTTGCCTCCTGCATAAGAACTATTAGATAAAACATTGTTCACTAAGAAAGACTCATATTGAATAAAACCTTTTCTGGCTAGCACAACATCTGTTGCATGCCATCTTGATCCTCCGTAGCTCCGATGCTGTATAGAGCCTTGACCTGTCATCCTAACCCTCTAAACTACCCACCCACCCGTTTTGACAGGGAGGAGATGTGATCTAGTTGTGTGGTTGCTGCCTTTTGTGATAAATTGGGTTATTTATTGAGGGGGATGAAACTCTACTGAAGCAACACCCACAATCCTTGTCAGGGTGAACCACAAAAAGACACTAAATCAACCTGCGCTTGGCACGAAAGCAGTTTAGAGGCAATGTGTAAAGTATTTATGCAGCACACAAACCGTAAGAAAGTTAATACACAACCCAAGAAAACTCCCACACCAATCTAGAAAAATAGAGTAATTTTTACTAAATAAAAAGACACCAAAATGAAAAATCCATTCAGTAGAACCAGAGTAATGCAGTTTCAGAGATTTCACAGAAAATAGCTCTTTGAAAAAAATAGCGCCAGCTATGGTTATCTGGTCGTGCTAGACTGGGACAAAGTCACAAGTTCAGGCCTCCCAGCGCAGGCTGGGCACAGGACTCAATTTGTCCTGCTGAGATAGTACCTTAATATGTAAAAAAGTGGTTCTGTCGGGAAAGTGACAATTTCTTTGTACAATGTAATTACTATATCCTGAGCATTCAATTAGAAGTAGCAAATAATACAAACTTTATGAAAGCTACTGGTTCAAATGAAGATGCGCGGAACACACCACAAAGACAAAATATTTTTGGTCAAAAATGACGATTATATTGTAAAGGTACACATATTAATGAATATGGCTGTCAATAAAGCAACACAATACACGGCGATAAAAAAATTGAAGTGCAAGAAAGGTGACTTGTAGTGATAAGTGAACAAAGTGCTATACATATACTATATACATAGGTGACACATAAGACAAATAATCATTATGTTGTACTGTCCATTCCTCAATGCATGACTACACGACCCAAATGTGACTTTATATCGGGGTCAGGGAAGCTGCATGGACTAGTAAGACTGCAACGTCGACGTTTCGACCCTAGGTGGAAGCGCAGTTTATTGAGCGTCAGAGGCGGGTCTTCATCAGTACTGGGGAGTAAGAAAACCGATTTTGGACAGCCTGTCAAATAATGAAAAACAAAGATTCAGGTGTGCACCGCCCATCTGGTGAATGGAACGAAGTAATGCATATGTGATTCAATGCTTACCGCTAGGAATAAATGCCAGGGATCCTATCAATTAAATGATTTAGGATCAGAAACGATTCCAAATTCAAAGGAGTGATTCCAATTTCAATGGTCTGATTGACCTGCACCGGGAGGTTGTGGTCTAGGAGAAAGATCAACATACCATATCTAACTAATGGTACCAACATGTGCAAGGTCAAAAATCATTGTCAATGGTGTGTCTAATGGGGGTAAATCTAGAGGTATATCTAAACAAAACTACCACAAGCATTAAACCATGGAGCTATAATCTATGGAGTGAACTGCACATTTAATAAACATCAAATTACTATTACAGTCGCCTAGTGTCAAGAAAAGTACGTTTTTAAAGCAAGGGCTGGTGGAACGTACATGATCATCGCTATTTCTGGTAATTAATCATAAATACGTGTCATTCAGTTTAAGGCCTCCTCTATAAA
This sequence comes from Calotriton arnoldi, assembly GCA_963921515.1. NCBI lineage: Eukaryota > Metazoa > Chordata > Amphibia > Caudata > Salamandridae > Calotriton > Calotriton arnoldi. The sequence goes on from CAWUFW010000311.1 coordinate 2,174,980, forward strand.
CACGCGCTTCAGTTCCGTTTAATTTCCTTGGCTATGTGATTTACATGCACTCTAATTTTACGTCTTTCAAAGCCTCCTTAACAGACTTTGCGCTAGATTTCACTTGTTCAGAACCGGCACCACCCCCGTAGTCGATGCTATTTACACTCACCTTCATCGATCCGTGTATAATGCACACGCTATAGTTGCGAGGCATTGTTTTGCCTCTCTCTGTTGAGCATTAGGCTCGCGCCAGCCTTGCTTTAAAAACGTACCTGATGCCAGCTTTGAAGTGGGAGAAACTATTATACTCCCCGCCCCCCCCCACATCTGGTTTTGCAATTTTCTTCCTTCCCCTGCCTAGGCCCCAAGATGCCTGGGGTAACAAAAGGCTAGTGTGAAGTTCTTTGTGAGTTCAGGAGGCAGCTCCTATTGTAGTGCAAGTGTGGTGGGTGCTGTCTCTGTCCCCGCCCATATTGTCATGATGATCTATCCTACCTACACCTTAGCTTTATTGTCTCACTGTCTGGAAGGAACACATGAAGGCCAACTGCCAACAACACCTAGTCATGTGACCCAGGATACAAGCTACAGGTAGCAAATGGTTAGGACAAGAAAATGCCAACTTTCTAAATGTGGCATTTTCAGATTTGTGACATAAAATCCTACTTGACCATTAAAGAGGATATTAAGTGACAACTCTTTATAGACCACACATGATGATATTTATACCTTTTCTCAAGCAACAGTTATCCATTATTAAATGTAATAAGGTACCCCAATGTTATCCTATGAGAGAGGTAGGCCTTGCAGTAGTGAACAACGAATTTAAGAGTTTTTCATTAGCAGGACATGTAAAACTTAAAAGTACATGTCCAACTTTTTGAGTACAATAGACCCTTCCCTATGGGTTGTTTAGGGCCTACCCTAAGGGTGATTTATATGTATTAAAATAGAATTTTAAGGCCTGGCAAATGGTGTATCCTGCCAAGTTAAATTGACTGTTTAAAACCGCACACAGGCTGCAGTGGCAGGTCTAAGACATATTTTGAAAATGCTTCGTAAGTCGATGGCACAATAAATGCTGCAGGCTCAATAGTAGCATTTAATTTTCAGACCCTGGATACATGTAGGTACCACTCTACTAGGGACTTATAAGTAAGTTAAATGGATCAATTGAGTGTAAGCCAATTCCACGATGTTTAAAGGAGTGAGCACTCGCACTTTAGCACTTGTTGGCAGTGGTAAAGTGTGCAGAGTCCTAAGGCCAACAAAAACGAATTCAGAAAAACACAGGAGGGGAGAAGGCATAAAGTTTGGAAGAAGACAACCCTAAGGCTGACAGATCTATCACCTTTGCGATATAATTTGTAGCAAATCATGTTATGTTTGTGCCTAAATATTAAATATGTTTAACCTGGACAGAGAAATGAAATTTTAACAAAAGAAGAAAAAAACATATGTATTGCAAACTCCCTTTGCCAGGCAATCAGGTTCTTTGAAGTGTGCTTTCCCAGTAACTGCTTCGTTTTTTACATTTTCCTACACTACCATGGTGATATCTATCATTAAATGTACACTACAGCCAGTGATTTTGCAATCATTTATGGATCCTTACACTTACAAATACTAGTGAGTGTTTGGGAAGATAACAACTCCTGCATACACTGCATATTTTTGTATTGTCAGGTCATGACAACATGTTCCTGCTTTTTATTATGACATATTGTTTGTCTGACAAACACAACAAAGAATTGATAAATTTTGTTAATCTGTTAAATTCGGAACTTTTGTGTACCAGTTTCACTCATGTGTATGTCATTGAAGATACAAGCACTTCCACGCCCCTATGCATGCCTTTGCCAGTTCACCTTTTTGTGCTCAATACTGTGCATCAGAACTCTCAGTGTTTCGTGTTAAGTGATCCTTTTTGTTGGATTTCCCTCCTTCAGCTACTTACTGCTTTATTAAGGACTTTATGCCAGAACACTCGACTAAACCAATCGCATATTGCCACTGCCCATTAGGAAGAGCTGAACCATTTAGCCTCTGCGTCTCTTATTTTGGAACAATCACAAACTTATTCCTGCAGTTTGTGTGCTACCAATGGCTTGATGTCCAATCTAGCTGCATGCAGAGTAAGAGGGCATTAAAACTACAGCAGATGTTGGATTTCCACTCCTCTTGAATGTATTACATTGCTCATTGCTGCCCAATGATTAAATAACAGTATAAACGGGTACACCTGCCACACTCCAAAGTGGTCTTAGCCAATCCTCAAATGCTGACAAACTCCTGAAAATTTAAAAATTGAGAATATTAAAATCACAAACTGTTGGGACGGAAAAGTCCTCTGCATGGTAAAATCCTGTACCCCTGCACTGAGTGCCCAAGTGTACTGCTGTCTGGATCCCTAATGCTGATTTTTTGTCATAGGCGTACAAAGATCATGCGTGTGCGCAATGGCTAAGGCCTGTCACACGAATTGCGATCTTGTTCGGCCGGTGGTGGTGCCCAAAGCGCTACCCTCATAGTGGTGGAAGGTTACCGTCTTCACCAGGAGTTAAGCAGCACAAGCGTGGTGGTGCCAGCATACTGTGTAGTGATCAATTGTAATGAACACAACCTTTTTATCCTATGTCACGCTTCAGCGTGCACATTGTGAGTGTGTGTGTTTGTAAATAACATACCCTGGTTAAATATAGAAAGATTTCAGTGCTGAACATTGCGCGCAGACTACGTGTGTGTACTGAATGCATGTGTACATGTAATGATACAATGCGTGGAGGTACTAGTACTGGACAGTAAGTGTGCTGTAAATGTACACTGAGTAAGTGTACCTCCAATGGTACATTATATGGAATACTGGGTTCCATTTTGGGGATCCCAGGCCTGTCTAGTGAAGACATGCGTAGGAGAGGAATCCCTCTGACAGATTTGTGTATTGCTGCATTCCTGTGAGCTGGGAAAAGGAAGAGACTCCCTTTACACTTCAAAAGATTGTTCTTTGATTCAGTGATAGATCACAAGAAAGGGGTCTGGACACATCTCATGAAGAGAGATGAAGCTGATAAGGGAATCATAAAGAATAAGGCTGGGGGCTGGGATTAACCTGTTGAAGCACATATCACTGTTTCTGACATCTAGGTGTTGTGAGTGGTGTTGTGGGACAATCAGCTTCAGAGTCTTGCCTGCTGTGACAGACATCTTTCATGCGGACAGAAGAAAGAGAGAAGTGTCCACTTCAAAAGAAGCAGAACCCCAACCTAAAACTTCAAAGACTGACGAGTAAATCACATTTAGTATCTGGAAAAGGACTTTAAGAAGCAGAGGTTGATTCCCCAAACGTTTGTCATCTGCCAAGCATCCAAAAGGGCTTTGTGAGAAGGGGATGTTTTTCAAGACTTCTGCCTGTGACCAGGACTAGGGGGCCAGGGCCTGCTAGCCTCTCTGCTGTATGAAGGGACATCACCCAGGGAAACCAAGACCAACTGCCCTGGAGCACCTGCGCGTGCCTGCTTGCCAGGACCAGTGTGCACTGTGAGGAAGAGGAGAACGTTGGAGAGAGTGGGGTCCAGTGAGGTGCCCGACTATGAGGACTCCCTGTGTGAGGTGTGAGGATTCGGCTGTGCATTGATCAGGCCATAGCCCGTGTGCAGGACTGTTTTTGGTGACCTCCATGTGGTCCGGTTCCAATAGATCCGGGGAATTACAATATGGCCGCCGTAATACATCCTGGAAAACACAGTTGCAGCGTACTAGATGGTACTGCGTACGAAGGACGGGAGAAAAAGACGGCACAAGAGAGGAAGGGGGTTTTTCGGCGGGGGAAGAGACTGATGCGAGGAAGGAAGCTGGCATCCGACACCACGAGGAGTTGAGCAGAGGGGGAAACCGTCAGAGGCCCAGCGGCGAGAGAAAACATCAGAAGCGAGAAGCCCATAAAGACTATGTTGCACGGCTGTCTCTGCTCACAGGAGGAGGCTGTGTACCCTGATGCCACGATCCCGAAGGGTGGTGGCCAGAGACAAGTGTCAGGGACAGGACGGGCTGTTAAAGAGGTGGTGGTCGGGGCTTTGGTCAAGCCCTGAGAATACACAATAGAAGACTGTCCACACCTATATTACCTAAATTCTTTGTCCACAAACACAGCACTAAGCACAGTGGTGACCGGCACCATAGTAAATGAAAAACGCGTAGGTCATTTCTGTTTTTGTATGCACCTCCTGCACTTTGCTTTGAGAGGCTTCTAATGCAAGGGGCCTCCGGAAACAACGAAAATTAATAAAGCCCTTCGGAAGCCAGTTCCTGGTAGTGCCGTGCTTCATTTCGCCCTGGAAATTATGTGTCAAGAGCGAAGGGCATTTGTGTGGAGTAAGTGAAGGAATATATATATATATATATCTGAAAGAGACACGTTAGTGACAGATTCCTTACCTTAGAATATCCCCAGGCGTCAGGCTGGATCCGGAAAGTTTTTGCGTAGCAGTACCCTTGCGCGGCCGGTAGGCGGCGCCGTGCGGCTCCGCGTCCGTCGTCGGCGTCGTGATCGCCGGGATGACGTCGCGGGCAGTACTTAGGCGCCGCCCCTGCGCGCTGACGTCAGTTCTTCTTTTCCGCGCCAGCAAGCGCAGATCCGGGAAGAGCAGTGCCCTAGTCATTTTTTGACTAACTTTTTTGGTGAATTTTTTCACTGTTTTTCTTCGAATCGACTTCAAGGTGTCGTAGGGATGCCCGGGTTTAAACGTTGCGGCGCCTGTGCTCGGATGATGTCCATCACAGACCCGCATCGGGAGTGTCTCTTCTGCCTCGGCCGAGGCCACGACACGGAGTCTTGTTCCGACTGCCGGGCCCTCAACCCGAAAGCTTTGCGAGAGCGGTCTCGAAAGCTCCTCGAGGCCCGGCATTCGGCTCTGCGCAAGCCCCGGTCGCGTGAGAGGTCCAGGGGTCGATCGCGGAGTCCACACCGGTCGTCGGCATCGAAGTCTTCTTCGTCCGGTAAGTCCAAACACAAAAAGTCCAAAAAGCATTGTCGCTCTAGGACTTCGCCTCGCCGGTCTCGCGACTCGGCTGAGGCCCCTCCCGGCACCGTCCCCGCCCCCGCGGCCCCGGACATGCCTGTGGAGTCGCCCCCGCAATACCCGTCCTTCCCGGGTTCGGGGGCGAATCCGGCCCAAGTACAGGAATTCCTGTCGGCCATGGCCCGCCTCTTCGGGCCTCAAGGTCCCTCCAGTGCACCTTCGGGCCCCGCGGGCCCTGATGGGGTTGCTCCGGCATCGCCGACGGCTCCGGCCCCGGCGTCGCACGTGCCTCCAGCCTCGATCCCGGCTCCGGCCCCGGCCTCGATCCCGGCTCCACAACCCCCATCGACGCCGGTCGACCTAACGACACCTCCGCCGGCGCCGATGTCTCCGGTGCCGTTCTCGACGCCGCCTGGGGCTCCAGGCGGCGTCGTCCCCCAGTTCCTTCCGGCTCCGGACATGGACCCGGACCGACGTCGCTCGACGCCGGTTCCGGCGCCGATGGGACCTTGGGTCCCAAATGTCCCTCCTCCTCCTTATTTTGAACCAGAGGAGGACCAGGAGGACTGGGAGGGGTCTGATGACCCTCTGATGCAACAGTGTCAGTACGATGAGGACTGGACAGAGGGTCTAGGGGATGCCAGTGGTCTAGATACTTCCCCTGACACTGGCATGCTGTCTCCTCCCGTGGCTACGGAGGAGGGAGCCAATTTTGCAACGGTGTTGCGTAGGGCGGCTGGGGCCTTACGTCTCCAACTCCCTACTGTGGCGGTCAAGACTAATATCTTGACAGAGGTGCTTCAGCCGGCAGCCTCCTCTTCGGAGACTGTGCTGCCGTTTAACGACGCCCTCACTGACGTTCTTTTGGGCGCCTGGTCCAAGCCCAACACAGGGGCTCCTGTGGATAGGAACGTGTCCCGACGCCATCGCCCGGCTCCGGGCGACCCCCTGTTTCTCTCTGTCCACCCCACTCCTGAGAGCTTGGTTGTCCAAGCCTCCGCTTCCCAAACCGCCTTCCCTACCGCCCTCCGGATAGGGAATCCAAACGCCTGGATCAATTTGGGAAGAAGGGTTTTTCTTCCTCCAGTGCTGGCTTGCGGTCCATCAACACCGCTTGTCTTTTGGGCCGATATACCCACTCCTTGTGGGATTCGGTGGCAAATGTTTTGCCCCAGTGTTCTGAGGAGGTCCAGACACTGCTTTCCCGTGCCATTGCGGAAGGAAGGGATGCGGCCAAATACACAATACGATGTGGCCTTGATACCGCCGACTCGGTGGGCAGGTCTATTGCAACGACGGTGGCGCTGCGACGCCACGCCTGGCTGAGAACCACTGGTTTTTCAGGGGATGTCCAGAATACTCTCATGGACATGCCCTTTGATGGAGTCGGTCTTTTTGGGTCCAAAGCAGACCATGCGTTGGAGCGCTTTAAGGACTCACGGGCTACTGCCAAGTCCCTGGGCCTTTCTGCTACACGCCCTCCGCTGACTTCTGCTTTTCGCCCCTATCGTGGCCACGGTAGGGGCGCCCTTCACGTCAGCAGCCCAGCCACCGGCCCGCGCAGCAGGCGTCTTCGCGTGGCCGAGGACGTGGATTCCGCCGTGGCGGATCGGGCAACCAGCGTGCGGGTCAGGCCACCACCTCCAACCCGTCCGCGGCCTCCAAGCCCTCCTAGTCCCTCCTTTCAGGTGCACAGCACGCCAGTAGGGGGCAGGGTCCGCCATCACCTTCCCCACTGGCGTACCATCACCTCGGACAGGTGGGTCTTGGACATTGTCCGAACGGGGCTACTCCTCCCCTTCGAGACCACCCCCCAGCCATGCCACCTCAATTCCACCGCATGTCAGGGGATCACTTGGTACGTCTGCAGAAGGAAGTCACGGCCCTCTTGGCCAAGAGGGCCATCGAGCATGTTCCGACCCCAGAAGTAGGGCGTGGTTGCTACTCCCACTACTTCCTGGTGCCCAAAAAGGACAAGGAGGACATGCGTCCTATCTTGGACCTCCGGAACGTCAATCGCTTCCTCCGGAAGGAGAAGTTCAAGATGCTCACCCTAGCTCAGGTCTTGACTGCCCTCGACCCTGGAGACTGGTTGGTAGCGTGGACTTGCAGGGCGCATATTTCCACATCCCCGTCCTGCCGGCCCACCGGCGTTACCTTCGGTTCACGGTAGGCCCCGAGCATTTTCAGTTCACCGTGCTCCCCTTTGGCCTTACCAGTGCCCCTCGGGTGTTCACGAAAGTGATGGCGGTGGTCGCAGCTCATCTGCGCCGGGCAGGGGTTTCAGTCTTCTCCTACCTCGTTGACTGGCTGCTGAAGGCGGGCTCGTCCCAGGCAGTCGTCTCCCACCTCCAGACTACGGCCGAACTCCTGCACTCGCTGGGGTTCTCCATCAATGTGCCGAAGTCGCATCTTATTCCTTCTCCACAGCTCCTTTTCATCGGAGCAGTTCTGGACACGACGCAGTTTCGGGCCTATCCTCCCGAACGGCGAGTCCGGGATATTCAGGCTATGATTCCGATCTTTCAGCCTTTATCCTGGGTTTCGGTACGGATGACCCTGAGGCTGCTGGGCCTCATGGCCTCCTGCATCCTGCTGGTCAATCATGCCAGATGGCATATGCGGGCTCTGCAGTGGGACCTGAAGTTCCAGTGGGCGCAGCACCAGGGCAACCTGTCCGATCACGTCCAGATCTCGGAGGGAACTGCAAAACAGTTGCAGTAGTGGCTCTCGAACCGGCAATGGGTCATGGGCAGATCCCTCTCCTTCCCCAGCCAGAGCATACAGTTGTGACGGACGCGTCCCTTCTGGGATGGGGCGGTCACATGGGAGAGGCGGAGATCAGAGGCCTCTGGTCTCCGGCGGAGTCCCGGCTCCATATCAACCTTCTGGAGCTCCGGGCGATCCGACTTGCACTCAAGGCATTCCTTCCCTCTGTCAAAGGGAAGGTAGTGCAGGTGTTCACAGACAACACCACCGCCATGTGGTACTGCAACAAACAGGGCGGGTGGGGTCTTGGACCCTTTGTCAGGAGGCTCTGCGCCTCTGGACATGGCTGGAACATCAGGGCATGTTCCTGATGGTTCAACACCTGGCAGGTTCCCTGAACGCCAGGGCGGACGAACTCAGCCGCAGGTGCATGATGGATCACGAATGGCGTCTTCACTCGGAAGTGGCGCAAGGACTCTTTCTACAGTGGGGAGAGCCTTGGTTAGATCTATTCGCCACCGAAGAGAACGCGCATTGTCATCAGTTCTGCGCGTTGGAATTTCCAAGGCGGCACTCGCTCGGCGACGCTTTTCGTCGCGAGTGGAGTTGCGGTCTGTTGTACGCCTTTCCGCCTATACCACTTCTAACCAGAGTGTTGAAGAAGATTCGGCACGACCGGGCCCAAGTCATTCTTGTGGCTCCGGACTGGGCTCGCAGAGTTTGGTATCCCGAGCTACTCAATATGAGCGTAGATCCCCCGATCCGTCTGCCTCTTCGGGAGGATCTTCTGTCGCAGCAGCAGGGGACGGTCCTCCACCCGAACCTGTCCAGTCTACACCTGCTTGCGTGGAGATTGAGCGGCGGCAGTTGATTCCTTTCGACTTGCCTCCCGAAGTTTGTGATGTGATTCTGGCAGCCAGGCGTCCCTCCACTAAGGTGGTATACGCCTGCAGGTGGAACAAATTTGTGGCATGGTGCACAGCAAAGGCTGTGAATCCCCTTTCTGCCCCTCTTTCTGAGGTCCTTCTGTTCCTTCTCTCTCTGGCCCAACAGGGTTCTGCCCTGGGTACCATCAAGGGTTATCTTTGTGCTATCTCGGCCTTCCTCAGGCTCCCTGATCAGCCCTCCCTTTTCAAGTCCCCTGTTGTTAACAGGTTCTTAAAAGGCATTACTCACCTCTTCCCTCCTGTTCCGTTTGTGATGCCTCAGTGGGACTTGAACTTGGTTCTTACCTTTTAATGTGCGCTCCCTTTGAGCTCTCTACATAACTGTCCTCTTCGTCTTCTGACTCTGAAGACAGCCTTTCTGGTGGCCATCACCTCCGCTCGGCGGGTGAGTGAGCGCCAGGCTCTATCTTGCAAACCTCCCTTTCTGTCTGTTCATCCAGACAAGGTTGTTCTTCGGACGCGTCCGTCCTTCTTGCCAAAGGTGGTTACTGCTTTCCACATTGGGCAGACCATCACTTTGCCCACCTTCTTTCCGCCTCCGCATCCTTCCAGAGAGGAAGAGAGGCTCCACCGTCTGGACCCAAAACGTGCGCTCTCCTTCTATATTGACCGCACAAAACACTTCCGGGTGGATGACCAGCTCTTTGTTGGCTACGTGGGCGCCAAAAAGGTCGGGCGGTGCACAAGAGGACCATCTCCCGCTGGGTTACCTTGTGCATCAAGACCTGCTATTCTTTGGCTAAGAAGGAGCCTCCTGTTGGGCTGCGTGCCCATTCCACCAGGGCAACGGCTGCTACCACGGCCTTGGGCCGCGGTGTTCCGCTGCCGGTTATCTGTCAGGCAGCTACGTGGGCCTCGCTGCACACGTTTACAAAACATTACTGCCTTGACAGTCAGGTCCGGAGGGACGGCTTCTTTGGCCGTTCTGTCCTCCAGGACTTCCTTGTCTGATCTTTGTTCGCAGACCCACCACCGGGGTTGGTATTGCTGGGGTATCTATTCTAAGGTAAGGAATCTGTCACTAACGTGTCTCTTTCAGATGCACAAGTTACTAACTTGTGTAACGATATATCTGTAAGAGACAGTAGTTAGTGACAGATTCCTACCGCCCACCCATCCTCCCCGTTCTGCGAACTGATTTCTAGGGTTAAGGACATCCCTTTCAGGGCCCTAGTATTTTTCAGACACCTATGTCAGCTTCTTGCATGGCTCTGCGTTCCTGGCGCGGAAAGTCGTGTACAGAACTGACGTCAGCGCGCAGGGGCGGCGCCTAAGTACTGCCCGCGACGTCATCCCGGCGATCACGACGCCGACGACGGACGCGGAGCCGCACGACGCCGCCTACCGACGCGCAAGGGTACTGCTACGCAAAAACTTTCCGGATCCAGCCTGACGCCTGGGGATATTCTAAGGTAAGGAATCTGTCACTAACTACTGTCTCTTACAGATATATCGTTACACAAGTTAGTAACTTGTGCATATAGACGTGTATATATATATATATATATATATATATATATATAGACGTGTGTATATATATATATATATATATATGTGTGTGTATATGTGTATATATATATATTTTATTTTTAGACCTTGTCATTTAATCTAACAAGGACTGTTTGCTTGTTCTTCCAAGTGTAACGCTACTCCTGGGCTGGGACCTTAAGAAAAAGAAGGGGAGCTGTGTACGTCTGTGCCACCAGCTGTTAGAGGCGAAGACATCAGCTTCTAGTTGGGAGGAATAAAGAAGAGCTATAATATCCACTGATAACCTACATAAAAAAACCTTTAATAAGGGAAACATTCTGCCTCCCGACCATTAAGACTCGCTATCCTCTTTCCGAACATTGGGGAACGGTGATAATCAAGACGGGTGGGACCCCAGCCAAGAGTACACTCCATGTGCTAAGAGAGGACTGCCGTAGACGGAGCCAAGTTTCGAGCCCTGTACGGAGGGTGCTGAGCCCACAAGGCCTCATTGCGGTGACCCCATATGCAAGAGAGGGCTACAGTTGAAATAGTTGTGTGACCAGTGTGCCAGGACTCAAGAACACCTGAGTGACAACCCCGGATGCCAGGAGGGGCCACCGTGGTGTGAGCGACAGCACCTAAGGAGTCTCTGTTGCGTCCAGAAGGTATCGTGGCAGCCCTGTGTGCCAGGAGAGGCAGCCTGGACCAAGCCTTCAGGCCGTCACCCGGGACTGGAGTAAGGCTGCGACCAGCTGGTCTAGCTCCACTGAAAGATCTGTCCTGATTGACCCCCGAGGACCAGGAGGACGCCAAAGAGGACGATGAGCCCCTGCGGGACTTTAGTCGGGAGCCGAAAGATTTAATTCCCCACTGCAGAGGAGAAGGTGACTTACCACGTCTCTTTGAGTTGGAAGCTGCTCTGATCGCTGGGGAGAGCCGGCTGCACCACTCCGGAGAGGGATCCTGATGCTGCCGCATGTACCACGAACAGTCTGACTTCCCTGAGCAGGATTTGATCTCGCAAGTGCCTGTGCTCAGGGCAGCCACAATAACGCCGAACGCTTCTGTGCTGCAGGGACTTGTAAGACTTGAACTGGGCCTGAAGGCCCGGTAGATTCCCTGCTGAAGGTGCTGCGGCACTATAGACACGTTTGACTAAAATCCTGAAGGGTCAGAGGGACTCTTGACTACTTCCTAATAGTGTGCATTCCCTGGATGTGACCACCAGTGAATGGGGAATAACCCTGAACACGTTACACGAAGGAGGGTGGGACAGAGATTTGCCCAACTACTGGAGCCCCGACCTCAAGGGGAATTGTGTTGTTGCTTCTGAATGTCGCATTTCTTTGCATGTGTAGTGTTAGAAATAAAATACTACTTTTTCTTATAAAAACAAGTATTTGGCTGGCATTGATTTACTGTTCGTACTATTTGCACTTTGATTTAGGAGTCATGCTCACAGACCTGTATCCTCCCTCCCCCCAAGGTAGCCTTGACTGTTCGACCACAGCTACCACTGAAAGTCAAGTGCAGAAGGCGTACTTGTCCCAGTTGAGTGGGATCAATAGCAGGTCAGACCCCGGAACATCAGGAGAAAAAGACCTTAACCAGTATGGGTGGGCCCAGTAGCCCCTGCGTCCCCTATGGGCCTCTGAAAGCGGTTCTGACACAAACCCTCACAAACATGCCTGAAGCTCAACAGCCTCCCACTCAGAACGAACTTCTCTGCAATAATACTCTTTAATTTTGAAGAAAAAACGAAACAAATAAACTATGATTATAAGCGGCAATAAAAAAATGCCACTTAAGTTCATGGCAAACAGCATTCAGAGTTTGTATTCCGAAGTAGAAAGAATGATGTGGGTTCTTACAGTTCTGTTGCTCTGGTATTCTGCAGCTTATGGTAAAGTGTATTAAACGGAAGGACTCAGGTCTCGCATACCACTGAGCCACTTTGGCTCTCTAAGTGTTGCGGAAACCACACTGGCTAGCAGTACACCTGTGATTCACAATGTAGCAGGGGCTGAGTCATTTCGGCGAGTAGTAAAACCATTTTATTGCAATTTTTTTACTCAGATGTAAGAAATGACCATGAGAATAGGTGTTTATAAACCGATTCCCGCATGAATGCGGGTTTCCCAGCACACCTGTAGTCCTGATTACCTGTAAACTTGAGTTTACGGCTCAATCAGGATTCCGATATGCCCTGTACTGAAGGCCTCTGAAGAAGAATTCCCCACCCGCTGCCGCACAAACTCTAAGCCGGACCTGACTTCCAGGTGTCCTGATGGCAATGGAGATCCCAAGCAGCACGAGATTGTAACATGTAGATTGCGTAGTGATGCCGCTCGTCGCGGAATGAATGAAGGACTCTTCATGCCCAACGGTGCACAGCAGGCACTAGTGATACTAAATTATACTGCGTTTTCTGTTTAGTTTGTTCCTATACCTGTTGTAATAGTATGTTCTTTTCTTGTGCATAAATATGAGACCTACGTTAAAATTCCGCGTAAATCGTCGACTAACAGTAAATGCCTTTACATGCTTTGTTTGAAGGATATATGCCTTCCTTGAGTAGAAAGCGACCTATCTGGAGTCCTACAGTTTAGATGCATTTAGGGCAGTGGTGTACACCTAATCAATACGAATATACCGTGATAACGATGCAATATTGTTTATTGTGTTCTTGTTTTCACTTCAGGCCTTGTTCAGAGTGAATGCTAAAGCAGATGTCTGTTTCTGAAACATTTCAGGAGATAACTGCAAGATATATTCTAAAACATATCAAATCTCCAGACTCGATCCTACGCATCCAAATGAAACTTTATCCCGAAGCCAGGAGAATACTTTCGCATAAGAACGTTTGTGCAGTATGTGGACAGGGGTTTCTGAATATGTGGCTGGAATGTGTAAAATTTGTGGTCAAAACAAAGGTAATGATATTTTTTTTAAACTAAAAATAACTTTAAACATTGGAGACGTTTCTGACAGTATGTTTGCATCGAGCTGGTCTTGTGGCACCAATCAATAATATTGTTCATAGTCATAAAACACATAACTTACATGAGCAGGGCCCCTAGAATTCTGCAAAAGTGTAGGGTCAAATTATGTGGCAGAGTTGGCTAAATTATGCTGCAAGAAAGTGTAAATTATACGCCATATCGCAGTACATTATGTGTCTGTTAATTTGTCTTTATTTTGGCATTTTAACATACAGTAAGTACTGTCTGGGCAAACATTCACCTTATTATTACTAGCGTTACACTTCAATACAGCAAACACTGACTGAAAGATGATCGAATAATCTTTTCAAAGGCTCTGTCTCTGCGAGGCACTGTGTGCGATGCATAGTTAGTAACTTTTGGTCTTTTTGACTTAGAACAAATTCACAAAAGTGTAATTAGACCGGCGGACACTGTCTTTTGCAAACACTGTCTGGGCTTTTATGAAACACGTACATCTTTAAATGTGCTTGCGAATAAATTGTGGACATTTTATAACTTCAAGTTTAGCAACGCTTGCTGGGATTCACAAGATGTTGGAAGCATAATTAAAGGATAGAGGTCCTTTAAAATTCACATTTGTAAAAACCAGTTCCTTAAGGTTTTTAAAGCTTACAAATTATATACTCAACATTTGAAGTATAAATGGTAGACATTGACCTTTATTCTGGAGTGAGATACGAACATATAGGTGGGGTTGAGTGAAAAAAAGATAAAACGTGACATTTATTTTACGTGATGTGAACAAGTCTGGCACCACTTGTTAGGTCGAGCATGGGCAGCAGCGCTGCTCTGCGAGGCATGCTGTATTGAGGTATGGCATAGAAGCTCTGCCCATTTCCTGCCCATATTTTCAATTGGCTCCTGTTACTGTCCTTGTGAAATCGTTGCTTTTCGTTTGTGAATCCCTCCTTGGTACCGCGGTGTCTGTATTTGTAACCTCCCATAACGGCTGCACTTTTTACTTGTGTTGTTACACGGTCTATTTTTTTAAATGAGCTTCCCCTATTCCACCCATGACATTGCAGCAGGCCGCCTGCTTTTATATTATTTGTCTTTAAATTATAGCGTGGTCCGCTTTAACTATAGCGGCCACGCTTATTTAAATTTTTAATTTACAGCACGGGCCGCTTTCAGTTTAGCGGCCGTGCTTATTTAATTATTTAATTTACAGCGCGGGCCGCTTTCACTTCAGCGGCCATGCTTATACATTTAATTTACCCCTTCGCTGCTAGGCCTCCCCCCCACCCCCCCCGTGCTAAGACTTTTTTTTTGGCTATTTGGGGTAGTTTCTGCTTAGGCGCCTGTAACTTTTTGTCCACATAAGGTATCCACGTCAGATTTGCGCCCTTTTTTTCCAATACCCTGAGGATTCTAAAGGTACCCAGGGTTTTTGGATTCCCCTGGGGGGACCCAGAAATTAGCCAAAATGCAGCTACATTTTGGTTTTTTGAATAATTGGGAACAAACTGCTGCAGAAGAAAGCATATGGTTTTTTCCCTGCAAATGACATCAACAAAGGGTTTGTGTTGCTGAAATCACGATCTTCTCAGCTTTCAGGGACAGGCAGACTTTTGCCAGAAAACCAACATTTTCTATACGGTTTTGGCATTTTACTGGTACATAGCCTATTTTTCCTATTTTTTGTGTTTTCAACCTCCTGCCAGTTAATGGTAGAAATGGGTGTGAAACCAATAATGTAGCCCAGAAAACGATACATTTCTGAAAACTAGACGAAATTCTTAATTTAGCAAGGGGTTGTTTGTGTAGATTCTTCTAGGTTTGTTTTTAGAAACTAACGGTTGAAAATCGAAAATATTGAAATTGAGTTGAAAAAACCAGCTATTTGTGCCAACGTTTTCACCTGTAACTTCTTCTAAGTATAACAGATTTTTGAAAGCATTATATCGTTACATCTGCTGGACCCTTCAGGTTGTGGAGTTATATAGGACTTGTAGGTTCACCAAGAACCCGAGGAACCCAGAGCCAATAACTGAGCTGCGTCTTGCAATGGTTTTTCATTGTGTACCTGATATATAGCAATTCATTTGGTAAAATATAAAGAGAGAAACATAGGTACCAAGGAAACCAATGTATTTCCGAAATGGTAACAAAATATAGAGTTTATAAGCAGTGTGTTTTTTGCACATCTCTAAAATTGTGGGTACCCATACAAGCATGTGAATTAGAGGTAATTTTTCAAAATGACTTCTTTTTTTATAAATTGTCTTACATTTGGAAGGCAGAAATGCAAAGAAAGTCAATTGGTAATAATACTTGTTCTACTATTCTTTGTTCCCCTAAGTCTCCTGATAAAAATGCTACCTCACTTGTGTGGGTAAGCCTAGTGCCCACGACAGGAAACGCCCCAAAACACAACTTGGACACTGCATTTGTACAGTGAAAACAGACCCTTTTTTTCAAAGTGCCTAGCTGTGGATTTTGAACCCTAGATCAGCCGGCATGTAGGGAAACCTGGCAAACACAAGGAGATGATGGACGGAGTGCTGAAACTTTTCAAACACTCACCCCCAGTCACAGATCTGGGTTGAATCCATCATCATTCTTTAGCTCACTTTGCCACCCCAGTTCAGACACAGCTATATGCAAATCAGTCTTGACCCTGTGCCTCATGGGAACAGTCTAGACCGAACTGCCAAGCCATGTCTTCCCTGCACCGGAAACAAGCATCCTGGGACCGGTTTCGAGCTAACAGCCCTCATCAGCCAGGCTAGCTTGAATCCAGTGGCAAAGTGAGCAAGGGACCCACGTCTGGGCATACCCTGCCAACTTAGGGCGAACAAAGTTTGCAGGGTATGCCCAGACATGGGTCCCTCGCTCACTTTGCCACTGGATTCAAGCTAGCCTGGCTGATGAGGGCTGTTAGCCCGAAACCGGTCCCAGGATGCTTGTTTCCGGTCCAGGGAAGACATGGCTTGGCAGTTCGGGCTGGACTGTTCCCATGAGGCACAGGGTCAGGACTGATTTGCATATAGCTGTGTCTGAACTGGGGTGGCGAATTGAGCTAAAGAACGATGATGGGTTCAACCCAGATCTGTGACTGGGGGTGAGTGTCTGAAAAGTTTCATCGCTCCATCCATCATCTCCTTGTGCTTGCTTTGTTCGCCCTAAGTTGGCAGGGTATGCCCAGACGTGGGTCCCTTGCTCATTTTGCCACTGGATTCAAGCTAGCCTGGCTGATGAGGGCTGTTAGCCCCAAACCGGTTCCCAGGATGCTTGTTTCCGGTCCAGGGAAGACATGGCTTGGCAGTTCGGTCTGGACTGTTCCCATGAGGCACAGGGTCAAGACTGATTTGCATATAGCTGTGTCTGAACTGGGGTGGCAAAGTGAGCTAAAGAACGATGATGGGTTCAACCCAGATCTGTGACTGGGGGTGAGTGTCTGAAAAGTTTCAGCGCTCCATCCATCATCTCCTTGTGTTTGCCATGTAGGGAAACCTAGCAAACCTATACATTTTTGAAAACTAGACACCCAGGGGAATCCAGGATGGGGTGACTTGTGTGGTTCACACCAGGTTCTGTTAATCAGAATCCCTTGCAAATGTCAAACCTTGTAAAAAAACAACTCATTTTCCTCAAATTTCTGTGATGTAAAGTTCTGGAATCTGCGTGAATCCACAAATTTCCACCCACCCCACATTCCCCAAAGTCTCCCAATAAAAATGGTACCTCACTTGTGTGGGTAGGCTTAGTGCCCACGCCAGAAAACGGGCCAAAATGCAATGTGGACACACCACATTTTTACAGTGAAAACTGACCCTTTTTTTACAAAGTGCCTAGCTGCGGATTTTGAACCTTAGCTCTGCCGGCACCTAGGGAAACCAAGCAAACCTATACATTTTTGAAAACTAGTCACCCAGGGGAATTTGGGATGGGGTGACTTGAGTGGCTCTTACCAGGTTCTTTTACCCAGAATCCCTTGCAAATCTCAAACTTTGTAAAAAACAACAACATTTTCCTCACATTTCTGTGATGGAAAGGTGTGAAATCTGCGTGGATCCACAAAACTCTACCCACCCCGCATTCCCCAAAGTCTCCCATAAAAATGGTACCTCACTTGTGTGGGTAAATCTACTGCCCACGACAGGAAACAGCCCACAAAGCAACGTGGACACACCACATTTTTCCAGCAAAAGCTGACCTTTTTTTTTGCAAATTGCCTGGCTGTGGATTTTGAACCCTAGCTCAGCCGGGACCTAGGGAACCCTAGCAAATCTATACATTTTTGAAAACTAGACACCCAGGGGAATCCAGGATGGGGTGACTTGTAAGGCTCTCACCAGGTTCTGTTACCCAGAATCCCTTGCAAACCTCAAACTTTCTAAAAAAAAAAAATTCATTTTCCTCACATTTCTTTGACGGAAAGTTCTGGAATCTGTGTGGATCCACAGAATCGTTGCGTCAACACATAACCCCCGGTTTTTTATTCAGGGGGGAAAACTAAAGGCTAAGGGATCGCTAGGGTGAGCTGGCCTCCAAATTACTATGTTACACACAATTTAGCTACCCGAGTATTCTAATTAGTTACGTTACGTTACAGTGTCCCTAAAAGCACTACCTGATAGGAGTGCTGGGCATATAAAAAAATGTAAACGGCTGTCCTCACACATCACCAGGTGTCATGCTTCATCATAGTATGGCTCTCACGCTCTAAAAACAGGTTTGATAGAGAGCAGGCCTACACCTGAAGACAGGGAGGCACTTAACATTTTTAGTGGGGGGCCCGCATGAGTAGTGAGTTTAAAAATCAATGTAGTGTCCCAGATTACATTTATTCATAGGACACATTACTTGGTATTAAAATTAAAAATGTGGGGATTAGGGAACTATTACCCCATCACCACTGTTACCGTCGTCAACATGTTTCTGCCTATGGCTCTACTGAGTCCGCGGCATTCTTCAGGACGAACAAACGGGCTCCTGATGAGGCAATGTACTAAGGATTGCTTTGCAGTTAGGGTGACCTATGTCTACCTCTAAACTAACGCTTGGTTCATAGATACCTGTGAATACATAAATAGTACATGGTGCCTTAATTAAAATGAGGACATAAGTAACGTTGTATATATAATAATGCTTACGCAGTATTGCATGCTAGTGTGATGTTGTGACACTGCAAACGTGAGGTAATAGTAAAAGCATTTCTTTACTCAATTGTGAGACCAGCTCACAACCATACCCCAATATAGGGTCTTCAATTCCCCATAGAAGAAGGATTTTAGGGACCCCTGTAGTCACGCTCTGGAAGTAATCATATTTCAAAGTTACAAATTTACATATTTGGGAAATTTAAGCATAAGTTAGACCATCATACACTTACTCGTGGTCAGCGATAGTCAGGACAACACTCATTTCCTCATTCACACTCTTACTGCTTCAAGGTGCGTCCCCCGCCGTACACCTACTTGCGTCCACTTCTTCCTCCCGACGATGTCGGAATGGAAGGCCTGGCGTGTATTTAAGGTGTTCTCTTTCGCGGGGGAAGTGAGTTGCACTGCACCTGCGGCTAGTTTAGTAAGCACAGGTGCGTCGGCTCGTGATCCGGTGTCCGATGCGCCGCCTGCCTGGAGGATGCATGTTGGCGTAGCGTCTCCAGTCGGCGTGCGCATCGGATCCGGCAGTTTTTTCTGTGTGTACAGCTGTTAGTTATCCGGTGTCCCAAGCGCTGCCTGACTGGAAGACGCATGATGACGTAGTGTCTCCTGATGGCGTAGGCATGGGGTTCGACAGTTTTATTTAAATGGGGCATTGTCCCATGTACACGGCAATAAAGATACTTTGCCCATTTTTCCGGGGGCTCATGAAAAGCATCCAGCACCTTCTGTTTGTGCCATGCTCGTAAATTTTACACAAATCCCAAAAATAAATTGTTTTAAAGAGGGAATAGATGAAGTTGTGATTTGCATTTACAATCTTTAGGACCCTATGGGTTGTCCATCATTCGGGGGGTGCCTGAGCCTTAAAATAAATTCAATAACTAAATGCATATGATCCATGCTTTTTGTTTACGTCATAGTAGTTTTTTGATATACTTGTATCACAGAATACCAAGGTGTTGTTTAACCTTTTCTGGGTATAGAAAAATGTTTAGGCGATGCCATAATGTGTCATAGGGCAGATTTTTACAATATTGTGTAAGTTATATGTAACCAGTATATAATCCATACCCTTTGTCATTGTGGTAGGTCGGTTACTGAAAGGTCCTGATATTTTCTGGTTACATATAAGGGGGGGCTGGGGTGTCACATATTTACCAGCTAGATTTATGCACCTTGTGTGGTTTTTCATGGCCCTTTATGTAATTTGAAGCCAGGGGATTTCATCATTCAGTCCTTTCTCCCATGTCCTCAGACGAATGTCCTGGTGGTTCGTATTTATTTTTTCAAGAATCACCCACATTATGTCCACGTCTCTATGACCTTTTTCTAGGTAGTGGCGTGTTACTTTCGTATTGTTCTTTTTTTCATCGGATTGGGGGAGCTAAAGAACGATGATGGGTTCAACCCAGATCTGTGACTGGGGGTGAGTGTCTGAAAAGTTTCATCGCTCCATCCATCATCTCCTTGTGCTTGCTTTGTTCGCCCTAAGTTGGCAGGGTATGCCCAGACGTGGGTCCCTTGCTCATTTTGCCACTGGATTCAAGCTAGCCTGGCTGATGAGGGCAGTTAGCCCCAAACCGGTCCCAGGATGCTTGTTTCCGGTCCAGGGAAGACATGGCTTGGTACTTCTGTGTTCGTTGATTCGTATCTTTATTTTTCGTGTGGTCATTCACACATTGAATAGGCCGCACAGGCTAGTTATTAGGTAAACAACATTTTCACTGTTGCAGTGCGTCAGGTTTTTTAGAATCCATGGTCTCCCTGTCTTAATGTGAACCTCTTTTGTGGTTTTTGTGAATTGGCATGCTACACAGTTGCCATACGGGTATTTGTGTGGACAGATTCATCTTGTATCCACCGAATTCCACCCACCCCACATTCCCCAAAGTCTCCCAAAACAAATGGTACCTCACTTGTGTGGGTACGCCTAGTGCCTGCGACAGGAAATGGGCCAAAACGCAACGTGGACACACCACATTTTTACAGTGAAAACTGACCCTTTTTTTGCAAAGTGCCTAGCTGTGGATTTTGAACCCTAGCTCTAGAGGCACGTAGGGAAACCTAGCAAACCTATACATTTTTTAAAACTAGACACCCAGGGGAATCCAGGATGGATGGGGTGACTTGTGTAGCTCCTCACCATGTTCTGTTACCCAGAATCCCTTGCAAATCTCAAACTTTATAAAAAAAAAAAACACAGTTTCCTCACATTTCTGTGATGGAAAGTTCTGAAATCTGCGTGGATCCACAAACTTCCACCAACCCCGTATTCTCCAAAAGTCTCCCGATAAAAATGGTACCCCACTTGTGTGGGAGGGTTAAGTGCCTGCGTCAGGGAAGGGCCCAAAACGTATTGTGTAGACATCAAAATTACCTATCACAATACCCTTGCCTGTTGCGGGTACTTGGCCCACCCAAACGAGTGAGGTACCATTTGTATCGGGAGACCTGGGGGAATGCTGGGTGGTAGGAAATTTGTGGCGGCCCGGTGATCCCACAAGTTTCTCACACAGAAAAGTGAGGAAAAATGTGATTTGTTTTGCTAAATTTAAGGTTTGCAGGGGATTCTGGGTAGGAAAACGTTGGGGGGTCCATGCAAGCCATACCTCCATGGACTCTCCCGGGTGTCTAGTTTTAAGAAATGTGTGGGTTTGGTAGGTTTCCCTAGATGACCGCCGATCCAGGGGCAAAAAACCGAGGTGACCCCCTTGCAAAACCAGGTCTTTTTGTGATAGATAGGTGGGCACCTGTGTTTTTGGTCCCGGGTTTGCAGACATCTAGGGGAACCTAAAAAACCCAGACATTTCTGAAAACTAGACACCCGTGGGAGTCCAGGGAGGTGTGGCTTGCATTGATCCCCCCACATTTGCCTTCCCAGAATCCGCTGCAAACCTCAAATTTAGCTAAAATGTCACATTTTCCTCTAATATCTGTGTGGAAAAGTTGTGGGATCATTGCACCGCACAAATTTCATACCACTCACCGTTCCCATCAGTCTCCCGATAAAAATGGTACCTTACTTGTGTGGATGGGCAAAGTGCCTATGACATGGAAGGACCAAAAACGTGTAGAAATTGAGGGGGGGACCCAAAGCGGGTCCAAATGGGCAGTTTGTTTTACGTTTTTATGCTGATGCTACTTTGGGTACCCACACAAGTGAGGTATCATTTTTCTTGGGAGACCAAGGGGAATGCTGGGTGGTAGCAAATCTGTGCCTGTGCGGTGATCCTACAGCTTATCCACACAGAAATGTGAGGAAAATGTGACTTTGTAAGTAAATGTGAGGTTTGCAGGGGATTCTGGGTAAGAAAAGGCTAGGGCATCCATGCAAGCCACACCGCTAGCCAAGAGTCAGTACACACACACCACCATCCACGCACACCACCAGCCAAGCGCCATCCACGCACACTGCCAGCCAAGCACCATCCACACACACTGCCAGCCAAGCGTCATCCATGCACACCGCCAGCCAAGCGCCATCCACGCGCCATCCACGTACACCGCCAGCCAAATGCCATCCATGCACACAGTCAGCCAAGCACTATCCACACACACCGCCAGTCAAGCACCACCCACACACTTTGCCTGCCAAGCGCCATCTCCGCACTCCGCCAGCCAAGCAGGGCGGACTGGGAACAGCAACCAGCCCTGGCAGATTGATGCTCAACCAGCCCTGGGAGGGGGTGTGCTAGTAAAAGCACCACTGCCGCTTTTGTTACTGGGGGTCGATATTGCAGCACTGCTGCAAAACTGACCCCCAGTGACAAAACCGGCCCCCATGGCCAGAAAACCGGCCCCCACCCCTCCAGCCCACTGAGGAAACACCCGGTGCCTGCTACGGCCAGTCCGCCCCTGCAGTCCGCCCCTGCAGCCAAGCACCATCCATGCACACAGCCAGCCAAGCACCAGTCCACGTACATGGCCAGCCAAGCTCCATGACACGCCACTACACGCACACCATTGTGCAAGCACCAATCTACACACATCGTCATCAAGCGCGAGCCCACCCACACCATTAGCCAAGTGCAGGTCCACACACACCGCCAGCAAAATGCCAGCCAAAGGTCAGTACATGCAGACTGTCAGCCATACTCCAGTTTACACACACACAAATTCTCCCTGGTTCAGAGTGGTTTTCTGCCCCCGCTTGGGTGCAGATGAGACTAAAAATATCACTGAAACAGCCAAAATGTGTGCCTAAAAAAAGGGAGCGACCCTTGCCTATGGGGCTTCTCACTGGCATGCCCATAAACATATCCCTAGTACCTAGTGGGCTTTCTGTCCCCCCGGGGCAGATAAGGGACTATTGCCCCCATCTGCCTCCCGGTGGGGGGTGGCAGAAAGACTCTGTCAATTTTTTTGGTGTGGTGGCATTGGCATGCTCATTCCGGGTGGGCCCCACCCCTACATATAAAAAAACCCATAGTCCCTGGTGCCTAGTGGGCTTTCTGCCGCCCCCGGGGGGCAGATCAGGGGCTATTGCCCCCATCTGCCTCCTAGGGGGGCAGAAAGATTGTGGAATTTTTGGGGGGAGTGGGAGCATTGGCATGCCCATTTTGGGCAGCCCCCACCCCTATACACAGAAAAAAAAAATCCCTGGTGCCTAGTGTGCTTTCTGCCCCCCCGGGGGCAGAAAGACTGTGAAATTTTGTGGGGGGGCTGGGGGTATTGGCATGCCCATCTCGGGCAGCCCCCACCCCTAAATATGCCCTAAAAATAAATCCCTGGTGCCTAGTGCGCTTTTTGCCCCTCCAGGGGGGCAGTTTGGGGGCGATTGCCCCAGACTGAATATGCCTAAATGTAATTGGGGGAGCAAAGGCCCTTTCCCAAGGGACCGCTCCCCCTCCCTGGTGTCCAGTGGGTGGATCCTTGCTTGGGTATCGCTCTCCTTTCCAGTGATACCTCTTCTGTCTTTCTACGTGCTCGGGGGCTGAGCCCCACGAGCACGTGAAAGTGAAACTGAAATAAGCCTATTGGTTCATTTCAGTTTAGCTTTTACTGAAATGACGTCAGCACGACATGCGCGCTGATCATCATTTCAGGGAAACCAACTAAACAGCCTCGGGAGCTGGGGAAGCTCTTCCCCAGCTCCCGAGGCTGTTTAGGGGGAAAGGGAATCCCTCTGGTGCCCGCACCAGAGGGATTCCCTGTGCCATGGCGTCAGACGCGTGGGAGCCGTCCAACGCACATGAGCACTTTTGCGTCGGAAGGCTCCCGCGCGTCTAATGCATGGAAGGGGTTAACAGCGCATGCCACTTTCACTTTAGCAGGCGCGTCACAGAACCTTTTAAATAAAAAAGAAATTTTTTCGCTTTGGGTGAAATCCACCATACACGCTTTCTCTTTAATTTTGACCATGCCCCTTTCTTTAGACGCTGCTCGTTGTAACCTGCATATGGGGAGCAATGGCTGAAGAAAGGGGCGCGGCTACCATTTGAGTGGTCTCGAATTTGCGAGAGTTTGAGCTATTGGCATTAAAAATGACAATGCCTTTTATATATGTGTTGCTTTAAAAAACACATAAATAAAAGGCATTGTCATTTACAATACCAATAACTTAAATGCTAGCAAATGTGAGACCTATTGCATTGAAACTGCTTGTTATACCTCCTCTTAGGTCGAGTCTATGAGACAGTAAAAGCTGTCTAGTGGCGAAAGATATGTTATGGGTTTACCAAGAACATACAGGTGTTGTAGTCCGCCCATTGATTACCATTGGTTGGCTTTTCTGTCACTCATTTGGCTGCTTTTTACTTGATGCCTTTTTTGTCAATCTTGTGTTTGTCCCTTCCATGGAGCATTGCCTTTTTAGCCATCTATTTGACTGGCTAGCTTCTATGCCTCCTGTGCTCGCTTTTAGTGAACTACTTTTTTCTTTTTGTTTAAGCACTTCATAAGAGTGCATGTGTTTTCCAGCTGTCTCTCTCGTGTGCTTTTCTACCCTCCCTGCCCATGTAGTTCTCTGTCACCGTCTGCACTCGTGTTGCTCTCTCTAGCACATGTGCTTTTCACTTCCCCTGCAGGCTCCACATTGCTCTTTTTCCCCCATGTTCTCTTTCTCTTGTTGATTCTCCCTACCTTCCTTGTTTTCCCCACCCCCTTGTTGCTTCATCCCTGTTCACCATGTAGCTTCTCTCCCTTCCCCTGGGTTGCTTCACCTCCAATCAGCTCCTCCATTATTGTTTTATTTTTTTAAGTGATGTGCTTTTGTACTTCTTTTTAGGTCGCAGCCTAACGGTTTGCTAAAGATATCTTGGGGATACTCAAAGTTGACCTAGGAATGTGTTTCACCTGTTGCTTACCATTGGCTTTGTGATTTGTAACTCACATTTCCTGGCTTTCTATATGCTGGCTTTATTTGCTTTAGGCTGTCCAGCTCGAGTTCGTCCCTCCCATTGCCCAAACCTTGTTTACTGTATTCTTCCACGAACTCGCTTTCTGTAAACACGCCTTTAAATCTTGTTCTTATCTTGTCACATTTGCTGAGCATTCAAAGACAGAGGCCGAATGGCAGGCAGCATTTGCCATGGAGCTTGGTGTTTATTTTTCTTTCTCTGACTTCAAAGTGAGAGGATTTATGTGACAATCATGCTGGCTCCAGGGAGTGCTTGAGGAAGGCAGTCGATGTTATTTGTTTTTTCTAGCACAGAACAAAATTTAAATGTCTGTAAATAAACTGTGCTGACGATCAAATCAATACATTGGGTGATGACATTTCCACACAATCTCATTTGTGTTTTGTATACTTTTATCAGTACGACTGTATGTGAGTGCAAATGTAATGCTCATTTCAATTGAAGATGTGTTGTCTGTAAAAGCAGTATGTTATCATACCATGCATACTTCATGTTACAGCACTCCACTCTACTCTGCACTACTCCACACCACTACACTCTACTCTTCACGACTCCACACTGCGTCACTGTACTCTTCTCCGCACTATTCAATTCCTCTCTACTCTACACCACTCCAATCTACTTTATGCCAATGCACTCTACCCCACACTATTTTACTGTGCACCACTGCACTCTTCGCCTCTGCACTCTACAGCACTCTGCACCACTCCACTCTATGCCACCCTACTCTGCAACACCTCACTTTATGCCACTGAACTCTATGCCAGTGCACTCTACTCTGTACCACTCCACTGTCTGCCAGTTCACTCTATGCCAGTCCCCTCTACGCCACTCTAATCTAATCTGCACCACTTCACTCTACTCTGAAATAATCTACTCTACGCCACTGCTCTCGGCACCACTGCACTCAGCACCACTCCACTCCACACCACTCCACTCCACACCACTGCATTCTATGCCAATGAACTCTGCACCACTTTGCTCAAAACCAACGCAATCTATGCCAATCTACTCTGCACCACTGCACTCTATGCCACTGCACTCTGTCATTGTACTCTGTCTCTGCACTCTATGCCACTCTATTATACTTTGCATCTCTACACTCTACGCCACTCTACTCTGCGCAACTGCACTCTACAACAGTATATTCTGCAACACGGTACTCTCTGCCACTCTACTTTATGCCGCTGTAGTTTATGCCGCTCTACTTCATGCCACTCTACTTCATCTCACTCTACTTCATGCCACTCTATGCTACTGAACTCTAACCCACTGTACTCTGCATCACTCCACTCTACGTCACTGCACTCTTTGCCAATTCACTCTAAGCCACTCTAATCTGCCCTGCACCACTGCACTCAACGACACTCTATACCACTGTACTCTACACCACTTCACTTGACTCTGAAAAGATCTACTCTGTCACTGCAGTCTCCTCCACTCTATTCCACTCTAAGACACTACACTCTGTGCCACTTTACTCAAAACCAATGCACTCTACACCACTGCATTGTACCCCACTCTACTCTGTGCCACTGCACTCTACACCACTCTACACCACACCATTGCACTCTATGCCACTTTACTCTGGACCACTGTACGCCACTCTACTCTACCCCAATACAGTCTACAACACTTTACTCTGCAGCACTGAACTCAGCGCCACTCTACTCTGCACCATTCTACGCCACTCTAATCTACTGTGCACCACTGCACTTTGATACTGCACGCTGTGCCACTTCACTCTACGCGTCTCTACTCTGCACCACTCTATGCCAGTGCACTCTGCCCCACTCTACTATGCACCACTGCCCTTTTTGCCACTCTGCACTCTACACCACTCAAGTCTAGGCCCCTCTGTGCCCCTCCACTCTGCAACACTGCACTCTAAGCCAATGCACTCTACGCCACTGCTCTATTCAACTCCACTCTACCCTGCACTGCTCCACTCTACGCCACTTCACTCTACTCTAAAGTAATCTACTCTACGTGACTTAACTCTCTGCCTTTGCACTTGACGCCACTCTGCGCCACTCCACTCTATGCCCTGCAGTCTATGCTGCGCCACTCTAATCTATCGCACTCTACGCCACTGAACTCTGTCACTGCACTCTACCCTGCACCACTATACCCTACCCTGCACCACTCTATTCCAGTTCACTCTACTCTGAAACAATCTGCTCTACACCACTACAGTTAATGCCACTGCACTTTATGCCACTGCACTCTGTGCTGCACCACTCTATGCCACTGCACTCTATGCTACACCACTCAACTGTAAAACACTGCACTCTGCGTCAGTGAACTCTACACCAATATATTCTACAACATTCTTCTCTATGCCACTGCACTCTATGCCACTGCACGCTACATTACTCTACACCTTTGCACTCTACTTCACTACACTCTACATCACTGTACTCTACGCCACTCTATTCTACTCTGCACCACTTTACTCTACGTCACTGCTCTCTGCACCATTCTATGATCCTGCACTCTACGATCTTGCACTGTACAACCCTGCACTCTACTCTGTACGACTGCAGTCTACGCCTCTGCCCTCTACTCTGCACCACTCAACTCTATGCCACTCTACACCACTGCACTCTACGTCATTGCACTGTACACCTCTGCACTCTACCCTGCACTACTCCACTCTACCCTGCACCACTCCACTCTGTGCTACTTCACTCTACGCCATTCTCCCCACTCTGCGCCTCTCCACTCCACGCCATTGCACTCTACTCCATTGCACTCTACGCCACTGCAGTCCACTCTGCACCACTCTGCTCTATGCCACAGCACTCTATGCTACTCTATGCCAATGTACTCTTCACCACTTTAATCAAAACCAATGCACTCTCGGCCACTGCACTCTATGCCAATCTACTCTGCACCATTGTACTTTATGCACTTCATTCTAGGCCACTCTACTCCACTCTACTACACTCCACTCCACAATACCCCACTCTATGATGTTCTACTCCATTAAACTCTGCTTCACCACTGACACTCTACTCCACTCTATACCACTCCACTCTACAGCACTCTACTCCACTCTTTGCCGTTCTGACCCTATTCCACTCCACGACACTCTACACAACTCCATCTATGCCACTCCATGGCACTTTACTCCACTCTATTCTATGACACACCACTCCACTGTACTCCACTCTGACAATCTACTCCGCTCTCCACCTCTCGACTCAACACTCTACTCCACTGTATGCAACACCCTCTATGCCATTCCACTTGGCTCTACACCAACCCACGACACTCTACTCAACTCTGACACTGTACTCCACTCTACGGCACTCAACTCTATGCCATTCCACCCTACAACACTCTATTCCTCCACTGCACTACACAGCACTGCACGCTACATCATGACACTCCACTTCACTCCTTTCCATGCCACTCAACTCTACTGTACACCACTCCATAACACGCCACTATACTCCACTTTACATCACTCCACTCCATGGCACTCTCCTTTACTCCACTAACTTTTAGCCATGCTGAACAGCAGCCACTCTGGTGTACAACATTGCTAAAACATATTGGCAAATCCAAAAGCTCCTGCATAGCTGAGACCTATTGTCTTTGTCAATGCTTGTTTTATTTACCATCTCATGACACTTTATTTATTTATTTTATCCATACTTCACATCAGCTGCAATGCTTTAGAGGGTGGCTAAACATATTAGAAAGGCTAGTAGGTGAGACTTATTGACATGTCAGTAACATACATGCTGATCCACAAATCAGTGTGTTTATGGTACAATACGCTGTTCTGGTGCTATGTTTTGCTATGTTGCCAGATTTTCAACTGTGGTTTTCAAGAATTTCTTTCTTGGGTCTGTTGGCAGGAGCATTAATTTAGTAAATAGCCAGGTGTTTAATTAACAAACAGCTGGTTACTGGAAGTCTGCTGTTCCTGGTCCAGTGTGGTGTAAGTTCAGTTATCTACCGTACATTGCCATACAGTGCCAAAACATGTGTTTGCTATTTATAAGGGGCTCTGATTGAGTCTTTGTATTGGCAAAGGCAGAGCTCTCAGTTACTCTAGGTATTATCTAGATATTATCAAAAAGAGTCAGCCATGGATCTTGGAATTTTATGGGACAGTCTTAAGGTTTTTGAGTTGGTCTGGGTATTATCAAGACCACAGGTATTATTGTCAGTAACAGGACTAAATATGTAGTATTTATTTTTAGCAAAAAGAAACAATATCCTATTATAGACTCACTCTCCAGAAAGTGGCCATTTTGTCTCAGCGTATATTGAAAAAGCGAGATGATGCAAGCCTTAGTTAAATGAATCAAGTAACAAAAATGGCTACTTGAAATTTAAGATGCAAAATAGTCACAAAGTTGTCTGCATTAAATTATGTAATTATGATGAGGGTAAAATTGTACCACACTATATTGCAAGGTCAAATTCGGTGACCAAGTAACCTGTGGGCATGACCATGAAATATTCTGTGGGGTATTTTTCCCAGGCAATGTGCACTTTTGGTGCATTCTTTAAATTCTTGGAACAGAGCAGTTTAAGATAGCAATATTCCTTATAGTGTTTTTGAACCATAGCACAGTATTTCTGATGCTCATTATTTATCTGGTCATTGTATTTGTGATGTGCCATACTAGCTGTGTTTCAATATTGTTTTAGGCTGAACAGATTTGATTGTTACACAAACATATTTTAGTAGCGCACTAATGATTCTACATGGGCACAATATGCAGGAGAGGGTAAAATAGATACTTTTTATGCTACAGAGGGCATCTACATTAGGGTAGGGTTCCAAAATGTGAAGCATCAAATTAATTTGCATGGTTCCTATCAGGCCATCTTAAGCTCAAAAGCCTAAATAAGACCTGGATGTTTGGGAAATGTGACACTGGAGCTGCCATTCAATTGTTCCTTTATGTTCTGTTAATGTCCAGACTGCGTTTTGATGGAGATCATGTTCCCTATATATCACACCACTTGTGCTTATATAAATAGGAATATGTGTCTCAAATTGCAGTACTAGCAGGTGCGGCCTGCACAGGTAAGGGCGGGGCAGGGGGTAAGTCAACATACAACGGGATGGGTAAAATTGAATGAAAAAATAAATAAAACCACTTACCTTGTGCTCGCCGCATCGCCAACTCGGCGATGCAGCAAGTGCAAGGTAAGTGCTTTTTTTATTTCTTTTTACCTATCCTGTCAACTTCCCTGCCCCGCCCCACGCCCACCGCTCTTACCTGTGCCGACTGTGCCCGAGTCCTAGTGCCCATTTTTACAACGAATGTCTTGGGGATGCCCACTCAAAATCTGGTTAAAAGATGTTTGCTCGTATGCATAGAAGATGTATTGCCTTATTGAAGCAGCTGTAGGGTCAATTATCAAAACAAGAATAGACAATCCTTATGTTTTGCTTTTTGTAGTGTAAAGCTATAGTGGGATGAGTATGACATTGTGATTCGTTTTTAGTTATAAGATTTGTTGTGGCTGTGTTGCCCTTTCCCATGCCTGCTACAAAACTAAAATTAAAGTTTGGCTGATGGCCTACCAGTGAGGTTGACTGTCCACTCCATTTTGCATTCCCCAGTACCAGTGAAATATCTTTGTGCATGGTGGTACTGTCATCACCAGTATGAGTCCAGAATATATATCACACAGTGGGTTGGGGAAGGACCTTAGATATTGGGATAATCCTGTAATTAAAAATAGGGGATAACCACTCAGGATCAGGTGGACCTGTCTGGTGTCAATTCCAGAGGCATCATGTCCACTCGATTGATAGTTCCCATGGCAGAGCCAACAGTGGCATTAGCATTTGGACGACCACCCTGGTAGCTCAACCGTTGCTGCCCCCTCTAAATCAGGTCCATAGTTGACAGGACTCTCTTTGCCTTCACACTATGGCCCTCATTGCATTTGGGAACTTAGAGCCTGATTTAGTTGTTGGCGGTCCTGGGACCCCCACTGCTTTTTGGTGGTCTGACTGCCTGCATACCTGGTGGTCTGACCGCCTGATTAAGATGCGGGTAGTGAGACCGTCATATGACCCACTCCAGACCACCGCCAAGATCTGAGCTCCCGTGGTAGCTGCGGTGGGGAGAGCGGCAGTCAATGGTGGTGGTGCCGGCATGGACACTGCCGTCCAGATTACAACCTGCCTCTCCGTCGACCTTTTCATGGCGGGACGCCGCCATGAAAAGGTTAGCGGAAAGGCAGGTTTTGGGGGTGAAAACATGTCTCCAGGGTGAGTGTGCCCTGGAGACATGTTCATGGTGACACCTATGTGTGCCCTCATGCCATCTGCCCGGTTGTGCGCACTGTTGCTCCTGCAGACAGTGCAGCAGGGAAATCATGCGCCCGACCACCCAGATGCATTTCAGCATGGCAGTCATTGGCTGTAGCTCTTAACTAGAGCTGCAGCATTCCACCACCATGACTGTGCCGCAGGCACACTGCCAACCCTGCGGTGATATTGCAATATGGCAGTCGGATGCCGCCTGCTTGTCAGTGTTTTTCCGAGCGCCGCGGGCTGGCGGTGTGCCCACCAACAAATAAACCAGGCCCTTCATTTTGATGTGGCTGGTAAGCAATTACTGGTCCCATTAGAATTATGAGATACATGGCAACACAGTGAATCTGTTTACTTTTTCCTGGAAATGTTGGCTGCAGAATTTAGCTGAAATATCCAGGTGAAAGTCCATGCCAAATTGAGGAATAACCAGTCGAAACAAACCTGGAATTACTGATTCCAAGGTACATCCTCAGTTCTTATTAGACCCTTAGGGTCCAACTCACAATGGGCTGGATTTTCCACACACCTTGATTTTCCTACTTTATGCCCTTGGTATTTTTAACTCTGGGGGTGAGGAAATATTAGCCCGTTTCTCAGGCTTCTTGTAATGAGAACCACTGTGTCAGATCACTAAAGATTTATGGGGCATGTAAAAATGTTAAATATGAGATTGCACTTGTTACCTACTGCACAGAATGCTAGCTCACGGGGTCTGATGTGAATACTGAATACTGAGCCTAGAAACTGTATGATATATTTTTCAGTTTCAATAAAGATGGAGTGTTCGTGCCGAGTTGTTAGTTTGATAAAAGAACGACACTTCGCTAAGAAACTAATTCATACACATACACTATAGAGACAAATGAATCCATAAAAATGACGCAGTAACCAAAGTATCACCTTATAAATATGTAGCAACATTGAGTACCCACTTTATACTGTTCGTCATGTCCAGACCTCTATCTGCTCTCATAGGAGGTAGGCACCAATACTATACATTGGGAAGGAATCCAAATACCTTGCCTATCTTCTAAAATGTTACATTATTCACTATAACCTCTTCCTAGTAAAATTATGATTAAAACACAAAATAATGAATTCAATTTGTGGTGGTAGGGTTTTTTTTTTCAATAATACATTAGCACCTGAATTTTGAATTCCTAATTGTTTACGTTCAAGACTTTTTTCCCAGGATGCCTGCCTTCTCTCCTAGTTGTGGAATATAGTTTCAATAGTACCTTTAAAATGGTACTTCTTGCGATCCAAATCTGCAGCTGATCCCAGGCCAATTGCTATGTGTTCAGGAAGGACTGCTTGTGGCTAGATAGGTTTTAACCCTGGGAGAAATTGGAGCGTAAGACAATTAAGGACAAGAGACCAGGCACAACCACTCATCCCCTTCCTTGAGTTCTGGATTTGGAAAGCAGGCAAGCCAGCTACGCCCTGGACCTGTAAAGAGCAAGGCAGATCAATAGGCACCAACATGTGGCTTGCAGATGCAAAGACCATAGATAATAGTTCTAGGTTTGTGCTCTGTGCAAAAGTATCAATAGGTCAAGGTGGGAAGTGGGTTTCACAAAGGTAACAGATTTTGGATCATCAAACTGATTCAGAGGAAGTTTTATTAGAATTTGCTGTGCAAGCATTTCTTGTATTCCCAAGAGTTTAAAATGTTGCATGTTAGTTTCATGAAGGTCTAAAGAAATACTACATGGTATTCATTGTAAATATAGGAAGCACACCCCTTCTTTGAATTTGCGAAGTTCTACATTTCCAGGGGTAATGCTGGCTGATGTTTTAACCTAAATGGTTGTCTCCTTCTCCTTCTCCTTTCCCTATTCCTAATAAACTAAAAAGTAAATGGTAGGATTTACTACAAGATTTTATATTAAGCATTAGGGATTATGGTCCCTACCGCACTCCCCAGTCCCCACTGCCTCCTGATCACTTGGAGGGCACATGTGTATCGCGCATTCATCAGGAGGTCTCTCTTTAGGGGTTGGCCCCACAGGTCCAGTCCACAGAATAGCTGGAGGAATTCTCAGTTCTAGGGTCTCCAGCAAGGGGGCCCTGGTTAAGCCACTGAAGATGGCTGTTGCAAGTTAGATCACCTCAGGACAGCAGACGCAGTAATTTGAGATCTATACTGCAAAAATGAGCAGGAGGCCCCAGGGTGAAGTCGGGGACTGCTGTAACCACTAGAGAAGCCCTGAGAGGAGAGCCTCTCTGCTTCATCTCCCGAGAGCTGGTCTGCTCTGCTGCAGAACTCGGAGCCTAATCACTGAGGTGTAAGCAGCACCATACCTCGCTATTTGGCACTGCTGAACCACCGGAACCAATTGGGAGTGTGGCGAGGGATGGCAGATCCCCGTTGAATCTGGTGAGTTCCCATCTGTGAGTGCTGTGCCTGCGGCCATTCCATTAACACTGGAGACGCCCCGCCTGCGAGTGCAGTGCCTGTGGCCATTTTGAGGGGAGGCCGGAAGGCGGGCCTAACGCTGCAACTCCTTGAAGCTGCCTGCAGCTGTCCTATGAGGAGACCATGGGGAGGCAAGAAGGTGGGCCCAGTGAGATCCCCGCCTGTTTGAAACAGACAAATTGGACACTGTGGGCCTGAAGCTTAACAGACTCTGCCCTTCCTGCTTGCAACAGACAAATTGAGTACTTTGGGCCTAACAGATCCAGATTGACCCTGCTGAGGCCCCACCTAAACTTGACAGACTCTGAAAATCTGATGGGGTGAGTCATCGCCCAGTTCCCCTCGACATGGTAAGATTAGTGCTGGAGCTGAAATACGTCGAGGAGTGTGCGTCAAGCTAGCACTGTGTTCTGTCATGAGCCGTGTGAAGTCGGTGTATCAAAGTAAAGACTGACGGTGTGTTCTGCAGTGTTAATAGGCATATTGAATAAAGGCCGCCGTGTACATCACAATAAAGGAAGGCACTACTGTAGTTGGCTTGGCTGCACATTGAGCCCCCTAAAGCTGGCATTGAAATAAACAGCCACAGTGTTTTGAGCGATGTGGTGTTCTGTCAGGAGCCATTGACGCTCATCGACGAGTGCGAGTGCAATTTAAGTTGTATTGAAATAATGAAAGGGAATGAGGTTAGTCCTGGCGTTGAAGTAGGGAGAGCGCAATTCAGGAGTGTGCATAGTTAGAGAGCGCAGTGCTCTTGACAACTCGTGGCAGCTGAATATCTAACTACTTGGAATGACAAAGCTGCTGTTTGAAGCAACTGCGGTATTATACTAAAAGGAAGGAATTAAGATTAGTGCTGGCGCTGCAGAAGTCTGAGTGCGACTCTAGCATGGCGAGGCTGCTACTTGAAACCATCTAAGGACAGACACAGTTGCCCAGGTAAGAGGCAGCAGGCCGCAGCCCAACACAGCAGAGCAAGCAGCAAAGTGGCAGTCCCTCCTACAGCCCAGCAATCAGCAGGCAGCAGGCCAAAGCAGCAAAGCAGTTAGCAAAGTGGCAGTCCCTCCTGCAGTGCAGCTCCTCTTCTTGGCATTCTCCTCAGGACCCAAAAGTGAACTGAGACCATGGTGTCAGAGGCCCAGTACTTATACCCATTTTAGTCTTTGAAATAGGCAAACTTCGAAGAGTCCTTTGAACTTCACAACGTCCCTGCCCTTCCTTTCCTGGCTTCAGATGCACTACAGGGGAGTATGCAGCTCTTTGTGTGGAGACAGTCACAGCCCTATTCAGGTGCAAATGTCACCTCCTCCCTCTCACTCTAGCTCAGGGAGACGCATCAGCCTGGTGATGGGCCATCAGGATATGCGTAATTGAATGAGCAGTGGTCCCTAAGCATCAGATTTGAAATCAATATTTACTGGAAACATAATAATTCCCATGAATTGTTCCAATTTACTTTCCAATTTCAATTTATTTTCAAAGATGAAAACTGCAAAACAACGTTAAGGAATGTACCCACGCCGGGGTAAATCCAAAACAGGTGTAAAAAAACTTGAGAAAATTTAACAAAATACAGGAAAAAGACAGGGTGTGGCCAAGAATCATATACAAAAGAAATGTCACTTATTAAAAGAAACAGTTCACTTCTGCACCCAAGTTTTTTTTTTTTTTTTTTTTTTTTTAATTGATTTTAGTGCATAATTACAACTCGGTATACACAAGCCAATAGTCAATTCAATGAACTCAGAAAGAGAATTTCGCAGTACTTCCCTCCCATACCCCCTCTCCCTCCCTCCCAGGCAGATCCTTATCAGATTTCAAAACACTTCGCTTATTGCAAAAAATCTACTTATGCATGGTGGGTGGTGACAGTGATAAAAACTCTTCTACACAGTCCACGTCTATGGCCAGCCAACTTGAACACACCTTTAATAACGTCCCATAAGGAGACGGCACCTGCTATGCCTGCCAACTGGTCCCTCTCCTAGGGGCATCCCTCATTCATGCCAGGTCAGGGTGGGACATCAAATATATGGTAAGGGGAGCCCAAAAGTCCTTGGGGCGGGAAGACTCAGGTAATTCTTCGCCATATATCCGAAGCTGATCCCTACAGTATAGTAAGTCCTTAAGCCATTTCTTAACAGTGGGTACTGCCTTGGCTCCCCAGCATTGCGCTACTGCCCTTTTTGCAAAAAGGGTCGAGAGTGCCACTAGGCGCCTGTTACATGGTTTGAGAGGTTTGACGTGGCTCAGCAAGCACATCTCAGGGGTACAGCACACAGGTTCTGACACAACCGCCGTAAGCATGGTCGTCACCGCAGTCCAAAACGCAAGCACACCAGGACACATCCAAGCTACATGAAGAAAATCCGCATCCGGGGCTCCACATCTCACACAGTTAGCAGCCTCTCTCAGACCATATTTATGCAGTTGTAGGGGAGTGTAATATACCTGATGTAGGAATTTAAAATGAATAATTCTGAGGTTGCAATTAGCTGTGAGACGTCCCGTGAGCTGACAACACTCCCTCCAAGTCTCAGGTGTAATGGGGGTGCCCAACATCGTTCCCCACCGTACACACGAGGGGGAGTCTTCTCTGCTCCCGCAGCGAGGCGTTATACAGCCTAGTAATGAGACTCCTTCGGGACGCACCTGAGAGCATCACCTTCAGCGCCCGCAAAGTGGTAGGTTCGGTTGGATAATTTGGATATGCCGCACGGACAGCTTGCCGGACCCGAACATATGTAAAATTAAACATAAAAGGTCGATTTACGCCACCCTGCGCCGCCCGTAAGTCTTTAAATTGACCGCCCACATACAAGTCGC
Organism: Calotriton arnoldi; assembly: GCA_963921515.1. Taxonomy (NCBI): domain Eukaryota; kingdom Metazoa; phylum Chordata; class Amphibia; order Caudata; family Salamandridae; genus Calotriton; species Calotriton arnoldi. The sequence goes on from CAWUFW010000311.1 coordinate 2,211,133, forward strand.
CCAGTGTGGTGATGCCCGCAGCCGTGAGCTCCTTCCTGGCCGTCGCCTCTCGTGCCGCAGAGATATCTGGATGTGAGACTAATGGTACGGATGGAGCGTATAGATAAGAAAGTTGAGCCCGGAGTGCAAGCATTCGCCACGCCGTGCACTGCGTGGGATTGATCTCATTTCGTGGGCCTCCTGTTCCCCCTGAAAGCGCAACTGCCTGTACTGGAAGAGGAAAAACAGCATCCGACTCAATCGCCACGTGGGGCTGAAAGCGCTGTGGGAAATGCCAGTAATGCGCGAATTGCGCCTGCGCACATAGATAATAAAGACGAAAGTCTGGGGCCTCGAAACCACCGCGGTCAAATGGTAGCACCAGCAATTCCCATCGACACCAGGGTTTCTTACCACCCCACACAAATGTTAAGAGCGCAGACTGTAACGTGCGGAACAGTGCCATATTCAATTTGATAGGGATGTTAACGAAAAATACAACAGCTTGGGTAAAAAGACCATCTTCACAACGGCAATTCTATCGGCTAATGAGAGAGGTAAGTGTGCCCACCGCACGGCTTGTTCAGATATACGTGAAACCGTGCGACCATAGTTCTCGGAGACAACGACAGTCGGGTCCCTGTGCACCCAAACTCCAAGATATTTGACCGGGTCCGATGTCCAGGCCAATGGGAAGTCCACCTCGACCTCAGCTGTTCGCGCAGTTAATGGAAACACTACGGATTTGGACCAGTTAATCCCCAGGCCCGAGAATCTTTCAAATTTTACGTATTCTCGCAGCAGCGCAGATAGGTACGTAGCAGGTTCGCGGACATACAGCAGCATGTCATCTGCGTAAAGTGAGACAATTAAGGGTCGCAGCCTGAACCTCAGAGCCGCCGCAGCATGTTTCTGACGCAGCATACAGGCGAGGGGCTCCAACGCCAAAGAGAAAAGCATAGGAGACAGAGGGCATCCCTGCCTTGTACCCCGTTCAATGCAAAACAATGAGGACACCCATCCATTAACCCGAACGCGAGCCACCGGTCCGCTGTAAAGCACCCTAAGCCACTGCAGAAAAAAAGGTGGGAAGCCCATGCGGCCCAGCACGGCAAACATAAAGGGCCACTGCAAAGAGTCAAAGGCCTTAGCCGCGTCGAGTAACACGCCCACCGCCTGGAAATCAGGTTCAAAGTAGTGTAGCGTGGCGAAGAGCGTACGCAGGTTGTGTGTCGTAGAGCGCTCCGTGACGAAGCCGGACTGATCAGGCAACACCAGTAAAGGAACCAGCGGCTGCAGCCTGGTGGCGATCATCTTGGCGAGAATCTTTGCGTCGATATTGATGATGGACAAAGGTCGGTAGGAGCCGCATTGATTTGGGGGCTTATCTGGTTTCAATAGGGTGACAAGGAGGGCCTCCCGGAGGGAGTGCGGCAGTGTCCCACTATCATAAGCCTCTGCATATACAGCCAGGAGCCGAGGGGCCAAGTCCGCTGCATAGGTTTTGTAAAATTCGCCAGGTAGCCCGTCAGGTCCTGCAGCTTTACAGGTTGGTAACGACGTGTTAGCCTCCCTGACATCTTCCACTCCGAATGGTTGTACGAGGTGTTCTCGATGTGCTGGAGTTAATCATCCTAACGCTATTTCGTCGAGATAGGCATCTATCTCCACCACCGATGGAGACTCTCTGGTGGCATAGAGACTTGTATAGAATCGCAAAACCGTCTCGCAGAGGTCCACAGTTGAATGAAGGGCGATCCCATTTTCATCCAACAGCTCCGCAATGTCATCTTGACGGCGCGGTTCCGAAATTTTGTGTGCGAGCGGCCCGGTCTGCCCCCCTCCCCGTAGTAGCGCGCTATCCGCCGTCTGGAGCAATGTGATAGCTCCTGATCCACCGCATCATTGTGTTCCAAGATAAGCTCCCTCATGGCCGCAAGTTTAGCTGAGGATGGATCAGACTCAAATTCTCGCTCCCGCTGGGATATGTCAGATGTCAATTTCCGTATTCTACGGCGAATATCTCGCAGGATACCAGACTGAGCCCCAATATAGGTTCCCCTTATGGTAACCTTAAACGCTTCCCAGAGCGTGCCCGCGCTGTCTACAGATCCTTCATTTTCCAGAAAATAATTCCTGACTGCCTCAGCCACGGTCTGGTGGAAAACCGGGTCTTTGAGCTCTGAAGGTTGAAGCCTCCACGCAAAGGGCGGTCTCTGGTAGGTCGGGAGCTGCAGCTCCAGAAGTACAGGGGAATGGTCCGACAGAGTACGTGCCTCATGCGACACTGCTGTAGTCCAATTACAAACCTGCGCCGAGACTAGCCAAAAATCAATGCGGGACCAGGAACCATGGGCCGCCGAAGCGAAAGTGCTCTCCCGGGCCTCTGGATTCCGGGAGCGCCAGATATCAATTAGTTGACCAGTATCCATCAGGCCTAGCAGCATGTCTGTAGCAAGTTTAGGCCGCAACATACCACTACTTACCCTATCCATGGCTGCATCCAAACACAAATTAAAATCTCCCCCACACTATCGCGGCTGGAGGGAACTTCGATATTCTCCGCCACACATCAGAATAAAATGAGGGGTCATCTACATTCGGACCATAGACATTAACTATCAGCACACTTTCACCCCCCAAGCATCCATGCACCATCGCCACTCGCCCGCAGTCATCCGTCTCCGATTTAACCACAGTAAACAAAAGGCACACCTCTCTTTACCAGGATGAGCACGCCCCTAGAGTAACTGGAGAAGGACGAGGCAACCTTTACGCACGACCAGCGTGCGCCTATCTTACCAGCTGACTCCCGGGTTAAATGTGTCTCCTGTAGTAGGGCAACATGAACACCCACCCGATCTAAATAGGCAATCACAGATCTAATCTTTTTAGGCGTGTTCAAGCCTCGAACATTCCAAGTCAGGAATTTAAATGGAGAAGTCATTGTAGCCGGCCGGCCATAGTGGGACATTAGAAACATAAGAATGGACAGTCTTCTTCAAGGATAACCAGGAATCTGTGCCTACCCACACAGTGATAGTTCGATCAATAAACCCCCACGTTTTGCCTGCCCAGCTCAGGACCCTTCCTCCCCCACCCACTTTAGCTTCCCCAACACGCCAAAGCCATCCCATAGCTCAACCCTTCCCCCTCCCCTATCCCAATAAACAAAACGCAACTTTGGGGTATACCCATTTACGGGGGCACTGAGTGCTACTAACCTCCCACAAAACAGGAGGTGGCCGAGTAGGTCTACTAATTGCCAATACAGGGGAGTCGCCCATATTTACAGTCACAGATGTGTATTAGTGCCATGACCCCGACACCAGCGCCCACCCCTCACGGACAAACAACCAGCAGGTCCCCACCAGCTACGGCCAAGCAGAGCCAAACCCCAGTGTCGGAAAACTCAAGACATCACATGAATCGAAATATAGGAAGAATTATAAGGCAGCAGCTCAGGGGAGGGAAGCCAGTTAAAGACAATAACCCAGCCAGCACTGAGGTCCAGTAACACATGTTGTATAGCGTCCACATGTTCCAATAGAGTTAAGCGCCCCTCGTCTACCATCCAATATAAGAAACTTAATGTGCGTGCCAGTTCAGGTAAATGTTCCCATTTCTTTATGTCTATTCGTCCTCGGGTGCTGTACCAGACTCTCGTCGCTGTCGCTTCAGATGTTTAGCGTGTTCCATCGCGGCCTTAGGAGAAGCAAAGATCTTGGAGTCACCATCCCCGCCAATGCGAAGACGAGCTGGATACAGCATGGCGTATGGGACCCCATTGGCCTGTAGGAGCTTTTTTACGGAGCCAAATTCACGGCGGGCAGCCTGCACTGCCACCGTAAAATCGGGAAAAAAGGAGAGCGCATTGCCCTGATGTACTATCGGACCCTTCTCCCTGGCGAGCCGTAAGATTGTGTCTCGGTCTCTGTAATTTAGGATCCTGGCAATTATAGGGCGGGGAGGAGCCCCCGGGGCCGGACGGGCAGCTAGCGAGCGGTGGGCTCGCTCCACAATGAACATTCTGGAGAGATGTTCAGGCCCGAAGATCTCCGAAACCAGGCCTTCGATATACGTCTCCATTTTCCCCACATTTGTGGACTCCGGTAGGCCTGTGATGCGGATGTTGCTGCGCCTCGATCTCGCCTCTAACTCCTCATTCTTGGCTTGAATCACGGCCAGTATTTTTTCCATATTCAACGCTTTTTCTGCCACAGTGCTCAAACCATCCTCGGTGTCAGACACCCTCTGCTCCACCTCCCCCATGCGTGCATTCTGTTTCTCCAGCTGGGAGGACACATGATCGAGGCGGTTGTTGACCGAGGCCATCGTGCCTTCTATGGTCTGCAGAAAGCGCTGCATGGCTAGCAGCGTGCTTTCTAGTGTGGTAGGGCCGTCCGCCTGCGCATCCGCCTCCGAGTCAGAAGCCGCCTTTTGTGCAGTTTTCGCGGGCTTGCGCAGGTCGAATGTCAAGCGCGGCTGGGACTTGTCCGTCTTCCCCATTTTGCACCTGCACTCCCCTCACTGAGGGGATCCGCGCCTATGTGGCCCCAGTAGCTGCTTCAGCCCAGTGCGCCGATCACAATTCAGTTGTATCTCCCAATGGTGTGCCTAGTATATGCGCCTTATGGCACCCAGAGCGAGCAGGCAGCACCACCACAGAGCGCAGACACCACGGCGGGAGGGGGGTGGAAAGGTTGCAGCGTCACCCACTGGGCCTCAATATGGGACCCCTCCAGTGCAGGCCCACCAAGTGCGTTAAGGGGGTAGTAGCAATGTTGCCCCAAGATCACACCTCAAGCCGGGGGGAGTACTCGCCACAGACTCTCATGGATGCCAGCATCCAGCGTAGTCGAGCACCCGGTGGCAGCAGGCAGGCAGCGATCTCCTCTGTGGCCCCTCCGTAGCCGCAACAGCCAAAATCCCCTATGCCCCGCACCAGCCACAGTTCGCAGGCCGCAGCCCAGGCCCGGGCCCGCACCCACCTACGCAGCTGTAGCCCAGGCCCAGCCGTGCACCCCACTCACCGCAACCGGCGCCGATGGGCGTCCGAGTCCACAGGTAGTCGCAGCCAATGTCTGTGCTGCCGATTGCGTCCCCGCAGCTGCAGGCCCAGCAGTCAAGTAGCGGTCCGCCGCTCCACTGCGCAGTTCCCTCACCGGGCCCTCGGTCTCATCGGGGGGGGCCGCCGCTGCCGCAGAGTCCAGCGCACAGCGTCGTTATGGACAGTAGGCAGCTGCAGGACGGTCGCACAGCATACCGGCCCAGGGAGGCCTATGCCCGAGTAGCGGTCGCCATTTTCTCAGTGGCAGCCTCCTCACTGCCAATCGCCGCCAGCGTGTCCCCAACGACGTCGCCGGCCCAGCAATCCTGCCCTATGGTGCCGCTTCGGTTCCGGGAGGCACTCCAGTGGTTTGCGGGTACTTTTACCCCGTATGGCAGCAGATAATGGTCGGATATCGGCTCGGCCGGGCAGAGCCTCACACCAGTGCGGCCATTTTGCCGTGCGCCCTCTAGCGCCCCCACTTCTGCACCCAAGTTGATACATGATCTAGCGGGTCAGAGCGTATGTGGACGGCGTTTCGATCCCGTGTCAATATGGAATCATCATCAGGACAAATAATCATATGCCCGAGATTAAACTAAATAGTAAATTATACATTTAAACACCCGAAATGGAAAGGGGAAAGAAAAAGAGGATGAAATTTAACTAAGAGTGTTCCGTCCAGGCAAATATCAATCAGGGCAGTTAGCTACGCATGCAAGGACTAGGAGATCATGCCAAGGGTTCATGCAAACGTATTACTTCTGAGTATAGGTGAGTGGCATGATCCAAACCTGTTAAAAACAGGGCAATGAGGGTTCATGTTAACATTTTATGCTGAGTAAAAGTGAGAAGCGTGGGCCGAACCTACTAAGTGACAGGACATTGAGGTGTGAGGTCTTTTAACGTGAGCTACGGGCGATGATTTATATTTACCGACCTGGCATCATATCAATCCAGAGAGAGCCAGTGTGGCTGGATTGGTAATCATCAGCTACCTCTGTAAAAGCAATTCCTATCATGTATAAGGGCACTGGGGTGCGGTTTGAAAGTAATCAATAGAAATAATTGGAATACCTACTCGATGTTTTAAGTAAACATAAAATAGCCCTCTGTTCCAGACCTGCCGGTGGGGTCCAATTGTATTCCAATACAAGGTCACAGTATCGAGCCTAAAAAGATTAGCAATGTGTAAGTAAAGAAAATCAGAGGTGGTGGTGTATCTACCAATCCCTTAAAGCCTATGCACCCGTACAAAGGAGTCCCGGTCAAGGGTGGAAACTCCAGCAACCATGTGTTTCTAAATGGCATGGATAAATCACGCACCACAAGTGTATCACGGATAGTGGAAACAGTTAAATTTAATCTGGTCCCACTCATAGTAAGCATGTGGCAGCACTACTCTTGCAATTGCGCTCTCAGCTGCCAAATGCTAAAATGCTTGCTAAATGGCATAGATAAATCATGCGCCACAGGGGTGGCACGGACTGTGAAAACCACAAAAGTTAATCTGATCCCACTTGTGGTAACCATGTGGCTGCACTACTCCTGCTATTGCGCCACCAGAATTAAGTGCTGTGAGCCGAGTTGCGCCAGTAAATAAACCTGTGTAGACAGTGATAAGATGAAATGCCCGCGGATAGATTCCTACCTTGTGTAGATCAGTTGTCCAAGAGTGGAGACGGACCGGGAGGACGTCGGCATGAGAGTGGTGCGATCACGAAAGTGAGACATGCACTAGAACGATGGTTTCATAATAAAAATAGAAGGAGGAGTTTGGGGCCGATCGGTAGTAAGTGTCCAACACGGAGGCCATTTTAAAAGTACAAGTGCCGGTAGATCCTGCCGGAATTAAAGATGTGATGAATGAAATGGAGAGCAGAAAGGCTGAGAATATCAAGGAAAACATTATTTTCCTAAGATTAATAACAATCCATGGAAAATATTTATGGTACAGATATAATAGTTAATACAGGTCACAATTATACAACCATACAGCTGAATAGAAGAATACACATAAAGGCCCAAGATGCGAGGAATAAATCCATTAACATGAATACATAGTATAAGATCATATGGAATGTGAGTCATTACCAGCGGGACAAGTAGTCCATTGAGGAACACGATTATAATTAATGGAGTTACAATGCAAAGTGAGTATGATAATTAGTAAGGGGAATCACTCCTAGTACAATGCAGAAGAATTCAGATCACAGATTCATATAACCATAAGTGTAATCACATCCTTCAGAGAACATAAGGGCATAGAAGGAGCACGATAAAATGCAAAGAACTATTTTGTTATAATACAGATGGAATCAGATCATAGATCCATATATATCCATAAGTCTGTATAATCTAGCCCATCGGGGAAAGCGGGTTTTACTTAACCAGAGAAATAGAGAACATAACATAGGGTGGTACTTGTTATCAGTAGGAATTAAATCAACGTGATTCAATCCTCCATTATGTTCAGACCATTCTAGAAACTGTCCGTTTTTAGAATCCATTTCAGTTCTGTTCTGTTAAGGATTGTTGTGATGTCACCTCCACGTGCTGGTGTCTTTATGACTTCCATGACCTGCTATCTAATATTGTTCTCGTTATGCCCCAGCGTCTCAAAATGTTCCACCAGAGGTGCATTTGTGACCTTGCACCTGATGCGACTCCTGTGTTGGCATATCCTTTTTCTTATTTTTTGTGTGGTTTGACCAACATAAATCATGTTACAGGGGCAAGTGATTGCATAAATTTAGTTCTGAGTATTACAATTGGAGAATTCTGTAAGGACATTTCTTGCATGATTATTTACAAATTCTTTGGATTCAATGGTATAGTCACATATATTGCAGTCACTACATTTATAGTGCCCCACAAGAGGTGTGGTACTCCAAAAGTCATGTAATATCCGGTGGGTTCTAGAAGGAGAGAGGTAACCTCTAACCAAGTGGTGTTTTATGCTCTTGTTCTTCTTAAAGGCAAACAAGGGGCGTTCTGTTGATAATTCCCTTGTATTCAAGGTATGCCAGTGGTGTACAATTATCTTTTTCAATGGGTTTGAAATTGGAGCAAATGTAGTGACACATACCATTCTGTTCATGTTGTTCTTAGTTTTAGGGGTTAGTAGTGCCTCTTGCGTATTGTACCAGGCCCTTTTGATGGATCTCGTGACAAGTTTACGTGGATACCCCCTGGCCATGAGCTTGTTTTTCAATGTCTCTGTTGCTTTAAGAAAAATCTTGCTTAAAGTAACAGTTTCTTCGAATCCTCAAGAACTGGGAATATGGGAGGGAGTCACACAGCGCTCTGGGGTGGTGACTTGAGTACACTAGAAGTGTGTTGCGATCGGTTGGTTTGCGGTACAGAGTAGTGTACAGTCTCCCGCATTGTCTTTTATGAGTAAATCCAAAAATGGAATCTCATGCCTGCTGAAATGAAATGTGACTTTAAGTCCCCTACAGTTAGTGTTTAGCCAGTTGATGAATGTATTGAGGTCGGTCAGATCCCCTTCCCAGATGAGGACGATATCGTCAATATATCTCTTCCACATAAGTATCTTATCATCAAATGGGTTCCTGTCTGTTAGAATCGTTTTAGTCTCAATGTTGTCCTCGAAAAGATTAGCAAAGTTTGGAGCATAAACTGCTCCTATTGAAGTGCCTTTGGTTTCTTGGTAGAATTGTCCTCAAAGAGAATTTTTTTTTTATGGGTTAGTTGTAGTATTTCCAAGATAAATTCAGTCGGAACTGGGTGTGGGCGTTCCCTTTGTACAAGAATTTGTCTGATAACTTCTATTCCATCTGCTTGAGGTAATATCCAAAGTACACAGGAGGCAGCTGTTCCTATTAAAGGGCATATGTTCAATTTAGGTTATCATGTCGGTACTATCTTTCACATAGCATTTGGTGGTTGGTACATAGTCTTTAATGAAAAAGTGAATATATCGACCAATAGGTTCCAAAATCGACCCGCAGCCAGAAATAATCGCCCTGCCAGGGGGAGTAGTTTGGTTTGTATGTATTTTTGGAAGTGTATATATCACTGGTGCTATGGGATTTTTAGTATTGAGAAATGAATCCTTATTTTTGGTGATATATCCTGCTTCAAGGCCTTTCTTAGTAATCGTGGAGGTGGCAGTTTGTAATTCCCTGGTGGGGTCTCCCATTAGTTTTGTATAGTGGTCTGGGTTGGAGATCTACCTAATAATCTAATATTTATATTGAGAAACATCCTGAAGTACAATTTCGCCACTCTTATCAGTTGGCTTTACAATAAGGGTATTATTCGTTTTTAATTCATTCAAGGCGATCTCCTCCAAGAGGGATATATTGTAAGGGACAAATACTTTTTGCTGAGCCAAATTAGTAATGTCTTTAAGTAATAGCTTCTCAAAAGTATGTACTTCCGGTGGAATGAATGAAGTGGGGGGCGAGAAATTAGAGGGAGGTATAAAGGCAGTATGTGCATTAACTGATGGCCAGGAGTTGTCCAGAAAAAAGGCATGCAATCTGATTTTTCAAAAAAACCTGGTTATATCTGTCTGTAGTTCCAAAAAATTAGGTCTGACAGTGGGGACAAATGATAATCCTCTACTCAACAATGAAACTTAAGTAGATGATAGGTTGTGTGCAGACAAATTAAAAATGGGAATAGTTTGGTCATTCTGCAAACCAACAGAGTTACCAATTACTGGTTTCCCCCCCATTGATAATATTTCTTGCGTGTCTGCCTTTCGCCTGGTTTGTTGAAGTACCATTGTCCTCGTCCTCTCCCTCGGTTTGGGGGGGTCTCAGTTGGCCTAACCCTAAAAAACTGGGGTTCTGGTTAGTATTTGTGGAACTGGTCTCTTCACCGAGTCCGAATTATCGTACGATTCTGCAGAGGAATCAGTTAAAGATATCAGGTTCCTCTGTTTATTAAACCTACCTCAGGGATGTTCCGAATTTGGATTGCGAAAGTTTCTGTTATTATGAAAATCCTCATTGAGGTAGGGGTAGGTTTTTTTCAATTGTGAAATTTCGTATATCTTTCCTGACCTTATTTGATTTTTTTATCCTGTTCTATTCGTGTGAATTCAGTTATAGTCTTGCCAATTTTTCGTTTTGCATCAGTTATCACACTAGATTCAGAATTTTTTTTCTCTAGATCTATAATCTCCTCTAACAATTTTTGGGAGTGCTCAATGGCTGTATCTATGTCCAGCACCATCCAGTGCCTGGAACAGGTGGTTCCGATGTAACTAAATCCTTGTTTATATTTTTAATCAGCAGTAAACACCCCAGATACGTTCCTGACTTGAAGACCCCTGGGTATTGTCAGCTTTTAGATATTCCGTCAACATGCGACTCATCCTGTGTGATTTTGTGTATTTTTTTCTACTTTTTTCAAGTTGTTCTGAAAGGCTCGAGCCTACTGGTTGAGCAGTTTCTGTGGTGTCGGAAAAAGTGATAGTCCCTCTAGTATTTTTTTTCTGTAGTTGTCTGTGTATAAAGGTGTATGCTCTGACATACTCCTGGTGAGAAAAGAAAAACAGATAGAAAGGAGAAGGTGGGGCAGGGGGCAAACGGGGAACCTACTATGTGATAGTAGTAAATCAGCACAACACCCTTGCAAGCATTTGATTGCACATATGTAGTTACAAAAACAAGGGAAACCCAAGGATCATTAGGGACCACGGGTAAAGCGTAATTGAAGAAACAGTGGTCCCTAAGCATCAGATTTGAAAACAATATTTGCAGGAAACAGAATAATTCCCATAAATTGTTCCAAAGACTTTACAATTTCAATTTATTTTCAAAGATAAAACCTGCAAAACAATGTTAAGAAATGTACCTCCGATGGGATAAATCCAAAACAGGTGTAAAAAACTTGAGAAAGAATAAAATTAATTCTGGCGGCTGAGAGCGCAATAGCACGAGTAGTGCAGCCACATGCTTACTACGAGTGAGACCAGATTAACTTTGGCGGTTTCCACTGTCCGTGCTACACTTGTGGTGCGGGATTTACCCATGCCATTTAGCATGCCTTTTAGCATTTGGCGGCTGAGAGCGCAATCGCAAGAGTAGTGCAGCCACATGCTGATGGACTGGATTATACTGTTTTATGGATATATATGAATCTATGTTCTGATACATCCTGTATTATAACAGGAGAGTTCCCTTTGCATTTGTTCATACTTCTTCTATAGACTACTATGCCCTTAGGTTTCTGAAGGGTATGATTACACTGTCTTATGGTTTTATATGAATCTGAGATCTGAATTTCTTCTGCATTGTACTAGGATTAATTCCCTTTACTAATTATCATACTCACTTTGCATTGTAACTCCATTAATTATAATCTGGTTCCTCTATGGATTACTTGATTGTCCCACTGGTAATGACTCACATTCCATATGATCTTATACTATGTATTTATGTTTAAGGATTTACAGAATTCTCCATTTGTAATACTCAGAACATAATTTATGTAATCACCTGCCCCTGTAACATGATTTATGTTGACCAAACCACACAAAAAATATGAAGAAGGATATGTCAACACAGGGGTCGCATCAGGTGCAAGGTCACAAATGCACCTCTGGTGGAACATTTTGAGACGCTGGGGCATAACGAGAACAATATTAGATAGCAGGTCATCGAAGTCATAAAGACACTAGCACGTGGAGGTGACATCACAACAATCCTTTACAGGACAGAACTGAAATGGATTCTGAAAACGGACAGCTTCCAGAATGGATCTGAACATAATGGAGGATTGGATCACATTGATTTAATTCTCTCTGATAACAAGTACCACCCTATGCTATGTTCTCTATTTCTCTGGTTAGGTAAAAACCGATTTCCCCAATGGGCTGGATTATACTGTTTTATGGATATATAAGAATCTATGATCTGATTCCTTGTGTATTATAACAGAGGAGTTCTCTTTGCATTTTATCGTACTCCTTCTATGCCCTTATGTTCTCTGAAGGGCGTGATTACACTGTCTTATGGTTATATATGAATCTGTGATCTGAATTCTTCTGCATTGTAACTCCATTAATTATAATCTGGTTCCTCTATGGACTACTTTGTTGTCCCACTGGTAATGACTCACATTCCATATGATCTTATACTATGTATTTATGTTAATGTATTTATTCCTCGCATCTTGGGTCTTTATGTGTATTCTTCTATTCAGCTGTATGATTGTATAATTGTGACCTGTATTAACTATTATATCTGTACCATAAATATATTCCATGGACTGGTATTATACTTAGGAAAATAATGTTTTCATTGATATTCTCAGCCTTTCTGCTCTCTATTGCTTTCATCATATCTTTAATTCCGGCAGGATCAGCTCCATAGTCCTCCTTCTATTTCTATTATGACACCATCGTACAAGTGCATGCCTCACTTTCGCAACGGCACCGCTCCCTTACGGACGTTTCCACTCTTGGACAACTGACCGACATACGGTAGGAATCTACCCAGGGGCATTTCATCTTATCCTTGTCTACACAGGTTATTTAGTGGTGCAACATGGCTCTCAGCCCTTAATGCAGGTGGCTGAGAGCGCAATAGCAAGATTAGTGCAACCACATGCTTACTACGAGTGGGACCAGATTAACTTTGGCGGTTTCCACTGTCTATGCTATACTTGTGTCGCATGATTTATCCATGCCATTTAGCATGCCTTTTAGCATTTGGCTGCTGAGAGCGCAATTGCAAGAGTAGTGCAACCACATGCTTATTATGAGTGGGACCAGATTAACTTTGATGGTTTCCACTATCCGTGCTATACCTGTGGTGCGTGATTTATCCATGCCATTTAGCAACACATGGTTGCTGTAGTTTCCACCCTTGACCGGGACTCCTCTGTAAGGGTGCATAGGCTTTAAGGGATTGAAAGATACACCGCCACCTCTGATTGTCTTCATTCACACATTGATATTCTTTTTAGGCTCAATACTGTTCTCCTGTATTGGAACACAATTGGACCCCACCGGCTGGTCTGGAGACCTTATTTGTTGGCCAAGACTATTGTATGGAACAGAGGGCTATATTATGTTTTCTTAACATTGAGTAGGTATTCCAATAGTTTCTTATGATTACCTTTAAACTGCACCCCCGTGCCCTTATTCATGATAGCAATTGCTTTTACAGTGGTAGCTGATGATTACCAGTCCGGCCACACTGGCCTTCACTGGAATGATATGACGCCAGGTCGGTACATATAAATCATCACGCGTAGCTCATGTTAAAATACCTCATGCCTCATTGACTTGTCACTTAATAGGTCTAGCTCACGCCTCTCAGTTTTACTCAGTATAAAATGTTAACCTGAACCCTCCCTATCCTGTTTTTGACAGGTTCAGATCACCCCACTCACCTATACTCCGTAGTAATTTGTTCGCATGAACCCTTGGCATGAACTCCCAGTCCCTGCATGCATAGCTAGCTGCCCTGATTGATATTTCTCCAGGGCAGAGCACTCTCAGTTAAAGTTAATACTCCTTTTCTTTCCCCTTTCCATTGCAGGTGTTTAAATGTTTCATATACTATTTAGTTGTTTCTCAGGCATATGATTATTTGTCCTGATGATGATTCCATATTGACACGGGATCGAAACGCCGTCGACATACGCTCTGACCCGCTAGATCATGTATCACCTTCTTTTGTGTGCAGAAGTGAACTGTTTCTTTTCATAAGTGACCTTTCTTTTGTATATGATTCTTAGTCACACCCTGTCTTTTGCCTGTATGTTATTTAATGTTCTCAAGTTTTTAACACCTGTTTTGGATTTACAGGGCATGGGTACATTCCTTAACATTGTTTTGTAGGTTTTATCTTTGAAAATAAATTGAAATTGTAAAGTCATTGGAACAATTCATAGGAATTATTATGTCTCCAGAAAATATTGTTTTCAAATCTGAAGCTTGGGGACCACAGTTCCTTCAATTACGCATTACCCTTGGTCCCTAATGATCCTTGGGTTTTCCTTGGTTTTGTAACTATCAGCCCCCTTTGTGTGTGTCTGTCTATAGGGAATGCACAAAGCCCAGCTGTCACTCAACCTAGAATTGTATTCAGAGACAGGCAGAGGCTAAGAATGGTTAAAGTAAGACATTTGATATAGTTGTGAGGAGACAGCAAAGTACATAATTGCACATTAATAATAGTGATCATTAATATAGTTGTGAAACTGTGAACATTAGCATTTGAGTCTGCGCAATGCCTTCGTAGCAGCATTGGGCAGACTACGAATTTCACTACAGCTAATATCCTACTGTAGTGTAGCTCCTATTTCCCTAATAGGCTCTGCGCATTGGAATAATATCCCCTATAGGTTTGACATAGGACTAAGGTCAGTATGTCCCTATCAAGTATATTAAACTTAATTACTTGTGCCAGCTAGCTCAGAGGCCACTAGAAACTCCTTGGATAACAAGAAGGAAGTAGTTTCCGGCAGCCGCAAAACATGACAACTTTGTTTCCCTTTAGAATCAGAACATGTCCCAGAGTCGTGGAAACAATAGATAACTATTTCACTCAGCTCAATCGTGCATACTTAGTTTTCCTCAAAGTTACACAGAAAGAATAGACGGGCGTTTCAATAAAAGATTTATTGAACAGTCTTGTTTCTCGTGTAAGTTAAATGTGCTGTTACGATCACAAGACAGTATGCAAGATAAATAATGTACAGCGTAAGCAGTAGAAATAAATAGTACTGCGATAGCATTATCTTTAGCAGATATTCATTTACATAAATAACACAGACTAAAAATGCGAGTACTCATACGATGCGTTGCTAAGCTAGTTCTACCCCAATGTACCTAACCTAACCTAGGTGTAGGGAGAGGTATGAAGTAGGTGAAGTATTCCTTACTATGGTATACTAAGAGTATATTAAGTCTAGTATGCCTAGTATGCCAAGAGTCCATCTAGGTTCTAGTCAGCTCCATACCTTAAGAATGAGAGAGGTGGGAATCTCTTGCCAGATTCGAACTCCAACACCCCGCAAGGGAAGTCGGATCACTGGAAGCTGGATTCTCTGCGTGCAGGGATGACAGCGTCTTCTCAGTGCGTCAGGCCGGGAAACGGGCTCCTCTGAAGTCGAGGTCTCCTCTAGTTTACAAGGGCTAGGGATGGTATATTTATACCTGAGAGGTACCTCAGAATGTTAGCATTGACGTGAATCGGACAACGGAAGACGTCATGAATGAACCCCTAAGGTATAATGGTTCATGCATAATAGATGAGTCCTTGAAAAAATCAATAGTCCTGTGCTAGGGAAACTCCCGAAGCCTAAGGGTCTGTTCTTCAAGAACTCGTTGTGACGTTAGGGTGGACGGATGTCGGAGACCATGCCTGTATTTGGAGTGCACGGTTTAATGCCTAAATAAGGACTGGGATTTTATGCCTATATAAGAGCAGGGCGAATTGTGCCTATATAAGGACATGATACAGGAAAGCCCGTGTATGGACACCCTAAGAGGAATACAACACTACCACTATAGGCAGAATTAAAGCACAAAGAGGCCAGTTCCACCCACCATCCCCAATGCTACGTTCACCAGATTGTCGTGGTCAAGGGTCCTCCCTAGCCCAGCCAGCACAAGATTCTACTGACAAGCTGGACTTTATATTACAAGCCATATAGACCTCACGCACTTTAATGGAGTCACGAATTGAGGAGATCTGGGTGGACTTCATCCTTCTCTGTGAAGTTCAACGGAAGCTAGTTACCAAGGTCACAGAAACTGAATGCAATATCTCAGACATGGTGCCGTCGCTGGCAGACCAAGTTAAGACCACTCACAACTTGCTGAATAGAATGCAACAACTGGAGTATCGGGTGGAGAATGCCGAAGGAAGAGCCCACAGAAATAACATCCATGTAGTGGGCATGCCGTAGGTTTCAGAGGGATCCCGACCAATGATGGATTTTCTGGAGGAATGGGTGAAGTCTTTTACAGCACCATTGACCCTGTTCCCTTACTTCTCCATGCTGAGGGCGCACCGAGTACCAGCCCGCAGGCCTCGGTTGGGGGCACCTTCTCATCCAATAGTAGCAAAATTGCTTCACTATAAAGACAGGGATGCAATGCTACAAGCTGCCAGACATGCCTCCCCCTTAGATATACGAAAACAGCTGAGTCTCTATTTTTCCTGCTGATACTCTGTTAATCCAATGACAGCGCTCCGCTTTTCTCACAGTGAAACGATGCCTTCAAGAGCTGAATGTTCCATATTCCCTAATGTTCCCGTCAAAATTACGGATTATACTTGAACAGCGATCTCCTTTCTTCATGGATCCGGAATTGGCTTGGGACTAGGTTGAAACCCACTTTGAGGGGAGCCGGCGTCCCCTGACAATCATTAACCAAACATCATGTCCTGGACGCCAGAGGAGCTGGTGGAGCGGAAGACACAATAAGCCCAGGGATGCCACCAGAGTACCCTCCCCAAATGGGTTCTGGGAGAGCCAAAAATCCATAGAGGCTGCATATGCCTTAAATCAGCCCTCGCCCTTACACCATACAGACTCAAGTTCGGCACCAAATGATGACGACATTACCTCAACAGGTTCGGGGCATGGGAGGCTTCTGATTGGTCCAGTTGTCATGCCACAAACCGTAGAGACCTGCGCGTTAACACCCCTATGCCATTTTTATTCATAGGTCTTCATGTTATAACCTGTTGCGTACCATGCTGTCTCAGCTCATACACATGTAACATGATATAGTTTGCGGTCCTGCTGGCCATTACTCCCTCTTCGACTTTTGCCACTGCACAGTGCATTGTCACTTCCCCCATTTCAAGAGTTTGCTTTTAGAGCACATGTTTGGCGTGCAGCTGTTCACTACAGGCTCTGATTTCTGTTTGAGCGTTACTGGTTAATCTCTGTTAATCCCTACACTGTTAATCCCTACAAGGCAGGAGCAATGCAGATTATCATTCCTCAACAAGCACAAAGGGGCAAAGGGATGTGTGGGTTGGAGGGCATAGGACAGTTTACCCTACATACAATACACATGACAAAATGGATCTTCACTGTAATACTAGATTCCTGACCCTAAATGTGTGGGGGATGCACTCGGTACACTGTCGATACTCTGTATACGCATACAGCAAATGACAGCAGGCACATATTTGCTTCCTGCAAGAGACTCATCTCATTGACAGTATCTCATTGACGGTGAACTTCAGCGGCTCAGCAAGCGCTGGAGGGGCCAGATTTATGATACAGTATACTCCTCATATGCATGAGGAGCCTTGCTATGGATTAATCCATAGACACCATATCAGACCCGTCGATCGTTGATAGATATGTGTTTGTAGCAGGCCGACTAAACGGTAATCCAGTCTTTTTGGGATGTATATACGTCCCAAACTCTGAGCAAGTGGCCTTTTGGACTACCCTGTCCGGGGTTCTTGCCCAGTGGGTGGGCATCCTGTGGTTATTAGGGGGGACTATAATAACGTCCTGGATCTTTCCCTTGATCGCTCGCAGCCCCCTCTCCTCTGCGCCCCAGCCCGTCAATACTCAAGACAGTTCGCCCAGTGGACCCAGCAATGGTCCTTCCTAGATGCCTGGAGAACTCACAATCCAGATTTGCGTCTATACTCCCACTACTCGGCCCCACATGACCTATATGTCCAACTAGACCGTTTTCTCTGTTCCCCAAACCTTATCCCATGACTAGCGCATTCTGACTATCTGGGATGGGTGATCTCTGATCACACTGCCCACTTCGCAGACATTAGATGGGGTGCTTCTCATCTACCAGTTCCCAGTTTGCATCTTTCAAAAGATACGTTAGATGATGCAGCCTTCTTCAAAGCACAGCGTACACATATTACCCGCTATTTTGCAGACAATCATGCCACTTCTATAACCCATGCAATAGACTGGGACTCTTTCAAGGTTATAAACAGGGACTTATGCATGCACAATATAGCTGGGGTTCGTAGAGTGTTGAATCGGGACTTGAAGGCCAATGAGGAGGAGGTAAAAACCAAAGACAATAGCCACCCCCCCCCCAGATTAGACAACCCACTGTGCCCTGACTGATGCTAAATCACACTATGCAACACTGATAGAGCGTCTCTGCTGCTAAAACTATACGGAATACTCCACTCAAATTCACGCTATGGGCGACAAACCTGGATGCCTGCTCGCATGGCCAAGAGGTACAACCTCCATCAATTATGGAGATCACGAAGGATGAGGGCCCAGTCCAGCGAACCTGAGTAGACATTTTTAGAGCCTTAGCTCCTATTACAACATGTTGTATCGGGCCCTACCAGAGCCACCCTCAGAGGCCATTCAACAATTTTTAGATCTCTTATCCTTACCATCCATTATCGCCATTGGTGTCCTCTCTCACCCATTCTATTTACTCATTCTATGGAGCCCTTGGCGCAGTGACTTTGATTAGGGGGGCCTACGCTGTGGCATTCCACTGGATGGCGTTCGGCATGTAGTGTCCCTATATGCGGATGACATGCTACTATAGCTTCGAGATGTGTCGAGCGATGTAACCCCCATTTCGGTAGCTTTTAGACACTTTGAACAGGTAGCAGGGTTACGTTAAACTGGGGGAAATCATGCCTCTTCCCACTTAATCGTGATGCCCCACTGCAGGTAATCCAATCGGGTGGAGAGCCATTGACTTGGTTGTTGGCAGCGGTTCGTTAAATTGGGATCAGTCTTTATCACTCTCAGCAAGATCTATTTGAAGGTAGCCTCACATTGTGGTAAGCACTCCATCCCGCATTAGAAGTTGTTTAATTTTTGCAGCCTGCAATCACACTCTTTGCTAAATCCTTCAATTGTGCATCCTCCTCCATCGCTTCATTCCACTCCTCTTTGCCTAGAGCAACTTCATCACTCCCCCCCTCACTACTTCCACCTTTATTTCTGTTTCTTGATCAAGTTCATCCACAGGCATTCTAGAGAGACAATCTGCTACAACATTTTTTAAGCCTTCAGCATATTCAACATAAAAATTATATTCCAGCACAATTACATCCACCTGGATATCCTTGGAGTTGCATTTCCTTCCAGTCCTCCCCCCCCCTTTATATAAGTGTAGTAGTGGTTTGTGATCAGTTTTAACTTTGAATGGCAATCCCCACACAAAACACTTAAAATGCTTGATCACCTTACAGCACGCCAGAGTCTTCCTCTCGATCACCAAGTATGAGGTTTCTGCTTTCTGGAGCCATCTCGAAGCAAACCCTACAATTGTATTCTGACCATCTTTGACTTGTGTCAACACAGCTCCTTGCGTCTGTCGTTATGTAGGTCTTGGCAATAGCATCAAAATGCCCCAATGTAGGAGCTTGCAAAATATCCTCCTTTATCTTCTGGAAAGCTACATCACATTTCTTGTCCCAACTGAAGATGACATTCTTTTTTATTAAGTCTCTCTGGTTCAGCAATTTAGCAATTTTAGGTGCTTCTCGCATCGCCATCACTATACTTTTCTTTGGTTGAATGCCCTCTTTGGAAATCTCATGTCCTTGGTACGTTACTTTAGATGTTCTTAATTGGCATTTCTCATTCTTTACTGTTAGACCACACTTTCTAAATCGTTCCAACACCTGTTCCATCAATTCATCATGTTCTCTTCCAGTCTATTAAGATATAATCTTGAAAACATAAGACATCATTTGATCCATCAAATATGTGCTGCATCATCCTTTTGAACACTGCTGAGGCTGAAGCAAGATCAAAAGGCATCCTGCAATAACGATAGGCTCCCAGTGGTGTGACAAATGATGTAAGATGTCTGGACCTTTCATGAAGATCAGTTTGATGATATGCAGCAGACATATCATTGACACTAAAAATTTCACCACCTCCCATCGCTGTCAGCATCTCTGAAATATTTGGGAGAAGTTGCTTATCTACCTAAATGTTACTGTTGAGGTCACGCAAGTCGACGCACAGACAAATCTTACCTCCCTCCTTTGGAGCCAACAGAATGGGTGCTAGTCACTCTGAAGATTCAAATGGCCCTATTATCCTTTGTTCCAATAACATATCTAGTTCTTTTTGCAAAGGCTCTCTCATCAGTTGTGGGATGTTCCTCACTTTGTGAACAACTGGACTGGCACCTTTCTTCAGTACTATTCTATGTGACAATCCCTTCAGCTTGCCTAGAACCTCCGTAAACACTTCAGGATATTTTTCCATTAACTTTCCACTTTACAACTCATGAGTCTCCATCTCTGTGATCGCATTTGTATTTTGGCCAGCATAACTGGTTGTTTGGCATTGGGGTTCAGTACTATGTTAAGATCCTTTTAATGGCGCCAGCCCAATAGCTCAGAACTTTGCTTGGTTATGTACACACAGCCTAATATTGCTTTCTTTCCCAACTCAATTCTCATCCATTTCAATCCTATGATATCTATAGTTTTTCCTCTATACCCCACAGCCCTGATGTCATATTTGTTCCATTCTACATCCTTCCAGTTTTTACTATACATATCTTTAGATATCAATGTGTATAAACTTCCCAAGTCTGCTAGTATCCTCACTTTAGGGCTATCAATGTCCAAGATGCAGTGAGGTTTCTCCAATTTATCTGTGCTTTCTTTCTCTAACACCCTTTCCTCTTGAGTTGTATTGACCATTTGTTCATTATTGTCCAATTCCTCTATGGTGAGTACTAGTTCATGTATGCTCTCACATGCGTCATCAATCTGCTTAACTTTTACAATTCCACCTTTCATTCTGCAAACCTTGGCAAAGTGGCTTCTACGACCACAGTTGTGGCATACAACTTACTTGCAGCACACATAGTGCTAGATGCTATGTGTCCCAGTGCCCCACATCAATTACATTTTATTGCCCTGGAATTTGACCCTGGAAAAGTAGACTGATTCTGTACTTTTGCTTTTGACTTTCCTTGTTGTTGGACCTTTTCATTAGTTTTCACCTTCTTAATTTCCTCAGGCAGTATACCTATTTCAGATACCTTGGCCTGATGTTCTTTCAGAAACTCACTTGCACAACTTTTGTCCATTTCTTTTATCCACATTTGGGAATGCTCAACTCCCATAGCCATTTGTATGGCTTCCTCGAGTGTTGGATCTTTGATTAACAGTTTTTCTTTCACTCTTTTATTGTTTGGGCATCACACAAATTGATCTCTAATCAAAAAATCACAAAAACTCTCAAACTGGCACGTCAATGACAATCCTCGTAAGGCTGCTACATCTGATGCAATATCTAAATCTGATCTCTGAACCCTAGAAAAAAAAGTATGCCATTCTCATACAATATTTATTTTTGCCGTAAATCATGCATCCAATATTTGTAAAGATCTCATATACATTAGTAGATTGGCCATTTCCCATACCCAAAGAGATTTCAGGCAAATCTCCATATAGTCTGTGCTCTTCAACAGCAAGATGGTGGAGCAAAATTGCTTGTCTTCTCACAGGACCATATTTATCAGCACCAATAGCCAACATATAGATGAGAAACAATGTTTTCCATTGTTTCCATGGTATTGATGATTCACCCTGGGTAGCCAGGAATATAGGAGGAGGAGCTAATCCTTGATCTGCCTTGTTAGATACACATCGAGAGGCCAAATATGCAGTCCACTAACCACAGGATAAACCTGTAAGGGAAATGTAGGTTAGCAAACACAATAAACTAACATAACTAATTACCATAACAAACTAAAATAAAAAATGTAAATTCCAAGGTACGTCTAATAATAATAATTTCTTATTTTAGAATGTGTCTTCCTATTTCTTTAGCTGCCTTGTCTCGGGTACTTTGCTCTAAATTGAGACTTTTGAGTAAAGTCACTGAGATGTGCAGGTTCTAAGGTACTTTCTTCAGTGGAGCCAGTAAAGCCGGTTGCCTCAGAGCAGGAGAACAAAAGACTCAGCAGAGCAAAAGACTGAGCATTACATCATAAAGCAGTAATATTTAGTATTTGTCAGAACAGGACAGAACAATGGTAGATTCCAATGCCGATTCCTTTTAGAATGAAGGCAAGAGAAAGTTCCTTTTACGCGTGGATATCCTGACTCGGGGTTTTCTTAAAATGCACTGCTTGGTGGACTCCAGAATGCGATTCAAGAATGTTGGCCCCCAGATAATGTTTGTCACACACTTAGTTGCAGCCGCTCTGGGAAGTAATGCAGCCTTTTCAAATAACGCTGAAGGGTTTTCTTAACACTCCCCACTTGGAGCAGGGCACGGTAAAACGTGATTCAAGAATGCTGGCATGGCACCAGAGATAATGCTTGTCACGCGCTTAGTTACAGGCGCTCTGGCATGCGATGCACCCCTTTCAAATAACGCTGGGTATACTAACGCTTACTTTCACTAAAAGCTCACTTTCGAATGAGGAGCTTAGATTCCGCTTGCTCCAAATATACAAAAATACACATGTTTTAGCACATAAAGCCATTTTTCAATAGCGCGCCAGTCAGTATAAACACAATTTTCAGGAATACGCCGATAATAATAAAATGGATCTCACTCTTACCCCTGCTGGCAGGAATGGGATTTGCTGATTGATCCAGCAACACGTTCACTCGCAGCTCCGGTCACGTCAATTACGCTGCATTGCAGGATAGTCAGGAGATGTATTAATTAGTCTCAAACGCCAATCAGCACAATAGCGCTCAGTCTCAAGGATAATTTCCTATTGATAACCGTTATCAATGCATGGAATCAGCACACACAGTACTTTTAACTAATTTCAGTGCCGCCTTCTCCCTTTAGCAAAGCTGTTAATGATATCTGTCCTCTATTCACATCGACATCAAGGTTAAGCATTTCCAGCATAGGCGTTGGTTACTTACATAATTGTGAATATATCCAGTAGATATTTGTTTGTTATCCTGGGGTGGAGGAACATCATTGTCTGTCCCCTGCACAGACTTCCGCTCGTCTCCAGTTTTGTAAAGATCCACCAGGCGTATAGTAGTTGAATATCCAGGTTTAGTCTCTTCAATAAGGAACCTCGTGCCCTCAGCTTTCCAACCAGCTCCTGCTTGAACTATTCAAAGAATTCCCTCTCCCCACATTCTCATTGTTCATTACATAGCTAAGGTTCTACCTACTCTACAGTTAGAAAGGAGAACCCCTCTCTCAACCCACAACTGTGCATGCACAAGATCAGATGCAACCAGCACAGAGCCTCTAAAACCAGCTGTGCAGTGGACCTCATTTTAAAAGGCAGACACTGTTGATTAGCACTCAAATCCATCCTGGCAGAGCTCGCAGTTAATGAAATTCAGTAAGTGAGACTCACAAAAGAGATCTAAAAACAGAACTCCATTCTTTACAATCGACATTTGTGCTGTATTGTTTTAGGCAGCTTGATATTCTGGCGGTCATTGCCCACTGAAGGAAATCAAGACAGAGGTTCTGTTTGTTTTATTTTTGCAATGTGTCTACAAAATTATTGACTAAGGTTTTGGCAGATGTACTAGGCTGTTATGTTTGAGGTGGAATCTTCTACGAGCACTTTACCTGATTATGGGATCTATATACAATTTTAGTCAAATAGTACAAAATGTAATGATTAAAACACTGCCATATAAACATTTGGTGAAGGTGATCGGGAACTATGAATTTTTAAACAAAAAGCAAAAGGCACTGTTAGAAAATAATCCACAATGCCAAACTCAATATAAGTCTGTTGGGAATAGGTGACTGAGTCTTTGGTGCACTTTCAGGTCAACAGTGATAGAGGGCAGCTCAGGCAAAGTCTACTATCTATTTTTCTCCCATAAACAGTATAACCCCCTGACTTAGGGCCAGATTTAGAGTTTGGAGGGTCGTGGTCCGTCAGTCAGAGTAACGGAGGACTTTACATCCGCCACCCTGATCAGTGATGGCCCAGTAGTCATCTCTTTACCTTATGATGAACCGCCATCATGACGGTTTTTTATTTTCTGTCTGTGACCACCAGGTTTTGCTGGCAGTAATGGACAAAAAAGAGCTAAAGCAACTTTTCAAGGGCATGCAAATGCGGTCTTTGAAAATAGCAATGCTGGTTGACTTTACTATTGCTTGTTCTTCTTCTTCCCTCCAGGTCCAGTAGTGTTCTGAGTGCTAGGTGGTGGGAGCTTCAAGATATAGTAATTATTCAGCATTGGTTGATCGGTGACCCTATCCTCACTAAGTTCCCAATGTGGGCCCTACCAACATTTCAGCAGGTCTTTTGATTTATGTCTTCAACCTTCCCAAAAAGGGTTATTCTTGGAGTGTCCTAAGATGCTAGAAGGCTATCTCAGCTGTTGAAGCTTGACTAACCTGCCTCTTGGTTTGTCTGTTAAAATCCGGTCCCTTCCTCCTCCCTCCAGTGTGACACCTACTCAAACTGGTGCAGTTCCCCTGCTACTCGCACTCATGTAAGAGGAGCCAGACTGGGTGGAACTAGGCCAGCGTCAAAGATAGGTCCAAAGTATAACTCATTTCACATAACCAAGAAATATTTCAGACTTCCTGCCTGTGCTTTGTGTTGCCAGTTGGCTTCAACATTTCTCCCACCCCCTCACATTCCTCAGATTAGTGTACATAGATGTTCCTGTGACTAACCTTCCATTGACTTTGTCAGCTATCCACAAAAGGCCTTTGTTCTTTAAGAAGATCCTGACAAGGGGAATTTTTATCTTTTCTAGGACAGGCCTCAGCTTGACAAATCTAAGTACTGTGAGTGCAGCAGGAAAGAGCTTGGAAGAACCAGTTTATGGACCTGCCATGGATCAGGCAGAGATAAACAACCTTTCTGATAGAGACTACTAACCGCAAATTCCTAACCTTTTGCCTATTCCTGAGACATCATACTGGATCTGGAAACCTTTGCAGGAGTACCTCTGCGTGCCTGTAGGTGGCATTGTGTGGCTCCGCAATGATGCTGTTCCGCTCTGGAAATGACGTCCAGAGCCTATTTAGGCACCACTTCCACATGTGGATGTCAGTTCCTTTCTTTCCACGCCACCAGATGCAGATCTGGAGCTACCTCTTGTCTCTTTGAGACCTCTTTAACTTAAAAAAATTACAATGTGCCAAGGAAATGTCACCTCACAAGATGACTTGGTTCAAACCTTGCAAGGACTGTTGCAAGCACCTGCCTGTGACAGATCCTCATACGGTTTGCCTATGGTGCCTGGGGTCAAGTCGATGAACCCAAAGGCCATATGAGACCGTGAGGCGAAACTCTACATCGCCAAGCACAAGAAGACTCCTTGTTGAGACTGGTCCAAGTCCAAATGTCAGAGGAGTCGATCCCGAGGTTGATCGTCATTGCAATCCAAATCATCGGGTAAGTTGAAGAAAAAACATTATAAATCCTAGCGGGACTCAGCCCCTTAACCGCCACTCTTGTACACCTGAGAAGAGGCGAGAGCATCACCATACCTCCTGATCCCACTTCCAAAGGCAGTCGACTTCGGAGCCAATTCTACAACTTGTCCCAGCACAACCTGAGTTTCTCGAGCCGCCTATAACACCAAGGTAGGTCGAAGGGTTCAGCGAAATCATGCTCTGATTCTTCGGATCCTTTCTGACATACTGTCGGCGGGTTCATTCTCAGCACCAGGTAGACCCTCCGACACCCCCACTAATCCTCCATCAGATCCTGTACTAACTCCGCTTCTAGCTCCTCAATTCACTCCGGTTCCCTGAGCATCAACGCTGATGGCTACTTCATCGATGCTGGAGGACGAGGTGCCCATTGTGCTCTCCGACTCCGAGCTAGCGCCCCTACATTAATTTTCCATCAAACCACAACTTGCACCACTTGACATCCCACCTCCACAAGGAAGAACCCATACTTTGCATTCCTTGTTTGGCACAAATTCTAACGATTAGAATGCAGGTAATGAAATTGGCCAACCCTACCATGAAGAGAATTGGTATGATGATCTCTAAGAGTCCAGTGGTCTTGACGCTTCTCCTGGATCTGGCCTTCTTAAACCCCTAGGTCCTGTTGCTGAATAGAGTACTACCTTAGCAGTGGTCATGCGGAGGGCAGCCAAAGTTTTTGACCTCTAGCTGCTGACCTTAAATGTCAAAACCAATATATTGACTGAAGTTCTCAAGCAGGGGCAAATCACTACTAAGCCCCTACTATCTCTTAACAAGCATGCACTGATACTTGGGCCAGACCTTCCCCTGGCCTCCCAGTAAATTTCCACATTGCAAGACGCTACCTACATGCCCCAGGCTGCCCTACATTTTTGTCTCGACACCCCTCTCCTGAGAGCTTATTGGTGCAGGCATCTACTGGCTGGACAAACCCAAGTACTTTCACGACTACTCTCCTGATACGGAGTTAAAAAGAATGTAGACCTTTGGGAAAAGGATATTTTCTTCCACCATTTTGACCCTCGGGTTCGTCAATGCCAGTTGCCTGCTGGGCCGCTATTCCCATGCTCTTTGGGATTCAGTGGCTCAAGTTCTCCGGGTGTGCCAGAAGACTTCCAGCCTGTCCTGACCCAAGCTATACAGGATGGTCATGACACAGCCAAATTCACAATTTGTTGTGGCCTAGACACCACTGATTCCATTGGGCGAGCCATTGGCAATAATATTGCCCTTAATCACCACTCCTAGCTGTGGGTCACGAGTTTTTCAGGTGATGTGCAGTCGTCCCTTATGGACATGCCCTTTGCCGCAACTCGCCTTTTTGGGGACAAGCCAAATTCCACTTTGTAGTGGTTCAAAGAGAGTAGGGCCACAGCATACTCCCTGGGCTTATCTGCCCTGCCTTACCTGCTGCATCAACCCTACCATTTCTTTCGTGCTTTCGGCAAAGGCACCCCATACTGACGGCCACTGCAAGGTGCCCAGCAGTTTTCTGGCCAAGGCAGTGGCACCCACTGACCCTGCAGACAGCTTCAACGAGTCAGTCAGCATACTGTTCCCTTCAGCTTCTCCTGCCAAACCCCTTTAGCGTGCCCTTAGTGGCTCACTGCCACCCAGTTGGAGGCAGGATCCAACGATTCATGTTGGGCCCTAACATCGAATAGGTGGGTCCTGCAGCTTGTTGAGAAGGGAGACACCTTACCTTCGTAGCCAACCGCCACACCTTCCACCGACTCTGGGCAGACTGACAGAGGATCATATGTTTGTCTTACGACAGGAAGTACAAGCCCTTTTGGCCAAAAGGGCTATTGAGGGGGGGCCTGTGCCAGAACTGGGTTATGGTTGTTATTCCTGCTACTTTCTGGTGCCAAGGAAGGAAAAAGGCCTTCATCCTATTTTAGACTTGCGCCCCTTCAATGCCTTCCTCAAGAAGGACAAATTCAAAATGTTCAACCTCGCTCTGGTCTTGTCTGCCCTCGACCCTGGAGACTGAACAGTGCATTGGATCTGCAGGATGACTATTTTCCTGTGAGCTCCTTGGCAATACCTGCAGTTCATGGTGGGACAGGAGCATTATTGGTTTGCGATGCTCCCTTTTGGTCTCACTAGTACTCTTCGGGTGTTCACTAAAGCGATGGCGGTGGTAGCAGCACACCTTCAGAGGTAGGGATTCACATCTGGGTGTTGAAGGCAGGCTCGCCCCAGCCAGTCGTCAACCACCTCCAGAATTCAGCGAACCTCCTGTCATCGTTGGGTTTCACTATCAACGTGCCGAAGTCGCACCTGACACCTTTTCACACGTTCCCCTTTATCAGAGACATTCTGGACACAGTAAGGTTTCATACCTTTACCCTGGAAAGGAGTGTCTAAGACAGGCAAGCCATTATCCCGATCTTTCAACCTATATCCTGGATTTCAGTGAGGTCGACTCTGAGGCTGCTGGGATTGATGGCCTCCTGCATCCTGCCCAACATCAAGGGTACCTCTCCGACCAGGTCCAGATTTTGGAGGAGGCTGCAAATCATCTGCAGTGGCAGCTACTGGCCACCAATCGGGTCCGTGGCAGATCTCTTTCCGTACCTCACCCAGAGCTGACAGTGGTGACCGATGCATCACTCCTGGGTTGGGGCAGCTACCTGTGAGAGGTGGAGATCAGAGGCCTCTGGTCCCTAGCAGAGTCTTGGCTCCACATCACCCTTCTGGAGCTGATGGCCATCTGCCTGGAGTTGAAAGACTTCCTTCCATCTGTCAAGGGGAGGCTGGTACAGGTGCTTACGGACAACACCACAGCCATGTCGTATTGCAACAAACAAGGTGCAGTGGAGTAACAGACCTGTTGCCAGGAGGCCCTGCACCTCTGGAAATGGCTGGATCATCACAGCATTTTTCTGGTGACGAACCACTTGGCAGGATCCATGAATGCCAGGGCAGATGAGCTTAGCCAATGATGCCTAGTGGATCATGAATGGCAGTTGCGCCTTGAAGGCATGCAAGGTCTTTGCTGCGAATGGCACATCTTTGGTTCAATCTAGTTGCCACCCGCAGAACTAGCAATGTCAGCAGTTCTGAGCATTGGTGTTTCCAAGGCGTTTCTCACTCAGAGACTCGTACCAACTAGAGTGGAACTTTGGATGCCTGTATGCCTTCCTGCCGATACCTCCTCTGCCCCAAGTTCTGGAGAAGCTCAGAACTGGCCGGGCCCACGTCATCCTAATGGCCCCACATTGAGCATGCAGAGCATGGTATCCAGAGCTCCTGGTCATGAGCATTTGTCCTTCGATCAGGCTGCCCCTCCAGGAGGATCTGTTGTCATGGCAACGGGGCAGTGTTCTGCACCTGGGCCATAGCAACTTTGACCTTGATGCTTAGAAATTGAGTGGTGATAGCTGAACAACTTTGACCTTTCTCCAGAGGTGGTTGATGTCATCTTCGCAGCCAGACGTCTCTTCTGAAAAACTGTATTCCCCTGTTGTTGGGGCAAATTTGTGGCGTGGTGCTTCACAAGGTAGCTAGACCCTCTCCATGCAAAGTTATCTGATGTTTTGCTGTTTTTGTCCCTCGCTCGACAAGGCATTGCTCGGAGCACAGTGAAACGGTATCTTTTGGCTTTTTTGTGGTTGCTGTATCAGCCCTCATTAGTTAAATCACCGGTTATGATTCATTTTCTGAAAGGCCTACAACATCCGTCTCCTCTCTCTCCCTTTGTCATGCCACAGTGGGACCTTAACTTGGTCCTCACATATTTGATGTGTACTCCCTTTGAGTGCTTCACAGCTGTCCCTTGCGGCTTGTCACTATCAAGACTGTGTTTTGGTGTTCCTCAGCACCATAACATTGGCACAACGTGTAAGTGAGCTTCAAGCTCTCTGTGTCAACTCACCGTACACCACCCACTTCCCAGACAAACTGGTTCTGCAGACATGAGCATTCTTCTTGACAAAAGTTGTGATGCTGTTCCACGTCAGTCAAACCATCCCAATGCCAGTGTTCTATGCACCACCTCACCCGGTGAAGGAGGAGGGGAGGCTCCATTGCTTGGGCTCTGAAAAAACACTGAGCTTTTACATCAATAGTACCGGAGAACACTGAGTGGACAATCAGCTCTTTGTGGGGTTTGCTGGAGCAAAAAAAGACAAGGCCATGCAGAAGCGGACCATCTCCAGCTGGATCGTACTGTGCATTAAGATCTGCTATGCATTTATTCAAGAAACTGCCTCCATAAAGACTGTGAGCTCACCAGGGCCAAAGCTGCTACTAGTGTGTTGGCATGTTCCTGTCCTGGACATCTGCCAGGAAGCTAAGTGGTGTCACTCGATACATTCGCAAAGCACTATTGTCTGTAAAACCAGGTTTGCTGAGTGGGGCATTTCACTAGCTCAGTCCTACAGGACTTTTTGGTTTGAGTACATGCACAGACCCACCTCCAAATAAGTACTGCTTTCGTATCTATTCAAAAGGTTAGGAATCTGCAGTTAGAAGTCTCTATTAGAAGAAATTACTTACCATTGGTAATGCTCTGGTATAGAAATTCCATCAAACCGCAGATTCCTCACCAACCCTCCATTCCTCCCCGTTTGTGAATGGAACTCTATCCAATAATAAGAAACCAAGTCTAGGAATCCGCGCCCTGGTCAAGAACAATTTGCTTTTGAGGCTCTGCGTCTGGGGGCGTAGACCGCTTTGAAAGCAACTGATGTCAGTACGCGAGAGTGGTTTTCCAGAAAGATGGCTGTGCAGAGCTTGGAGTTACTTCTGGAAAAGTTTCTAGATCCAGTCTTATGCCTGAGGAATATTCAAAAGTGGAGGAATCTGCCATCAGATAGAGACTCTACCAAAAAGAGTGTTACCAAAGGTAAATAACTTGTGCTTCCAAAAACTATCTTTGTGACATTTATCCCAGCAATCCAAGTTCACCAATTAATTTACTATTTAAAAAAATAGCCAGATGATGTAAAGATGAATTTTCTAGGGCATTCCCTAGACAAGTGATAGATATATGCTTGAGCCTATGCAAAAAGTAAATGCGCTCTTTTAAATTCTCTTACTGCAGTGTCATGCTTGCTATATAGTTAGGAGGTCTCACTTCTACACACTATGCACCTAGGCCTTGTGGATGCCAAGACACATTTTATAGGTGACTAATGTTATAGTTAGGCTTTTAAACACATCAAAAGAATTCATACTGACATGTTTGCTGAAGCGTGGCCTATGACAAATGATGTTGTCACCTTTGTAGTTTCTGTTGCCTCACTTAAAAGTCAAATGATCTAGTTGGAGTTAGTCAATCTAATCACCATACTTGGGGATCGGTTCATATACACTAATCGGTATTTAGCAGTCTCCCAGTGCACAGAGGTCCAGATATGCTAGCAAATTAGTATATACAAATAATGAGAAAAAACTCTGAGAGACCATGTGTAAAAAGGTGCCTGCTGACGGACCCCAGTTACCTATTGTTGCAAGGACTGTTGCAATGACTTATCTCCAACAAGAAGCTTGTGAGCTACGGGTAGCTCTCCAGCTACCTGTAAGTAGCTCTCCTATGTGCAGGCCTGCCTACTAAATTACAAGTTTGTGCTTGGTTGAATTAATATGCATTCACCAAAATTGAAAGAGTATATTCAAAACGTGTTTATTTTCAAAACTCATACGCTAATATTTGGAGAAAATGGCTGAATTTCCAAAATATGTTTAAAGCTGATATTTGAGTGATAAATCATGTGGCATTGAGGAGACGTTTTACAAATGTTATTACCTTGGTGCCCAAAGCATTGCAGCTTTGGATGTTAAGTATTACCTATGTAGAGGCATAACTTATTGACAGAGGCTTTATCTACATTACTCCTGGCAATCATGCCTGATGCACAGTAGTGATCACTGGCAATAATCTTGGATATGGTGGCCACTAATGTTATCCTATCTGATGTGGTCACTAATATAACACTAATAACATTTAGTAGCTCTGTTATATTCCTTATAGGTACCCCAATGTAGGCTCAGGTAACATCATAACCTTTCACCTCTATTCTTCCCTACATTACATACATAACGGTTCTTAGGGACTGACCTTTTACCTAGATACGACACTGCACACAGAACGCGGGATTTTTCCTGGTAAGAGCCTGATAAACTATGCAGGAGGATTCTTGGAAGCTCAGCAGGACTACCATCTCCTGTATAATAACTATGTATAAAGTTAATTCCCGACGTCATCCTAAGTCCGACAAGTGGCACAGCAAGGTAGAACCCCCGGGGAGACCTTTGGGTATATAAACATCACATCTTGCTGAGACAAACCGAGGAGATCAGGATTTCCCTGCCGACACACTGACGCGAGACGCTGAGGTTCCTGCATGCAGATACTCCAGCTCGCCGTGGTCTAACATCCAATGCGGGGTATCCAACTCGAGACCAAGATAGGGTCACACAGTCTCTCACTTCAGGTCACTTCAGGGTTGACTTTATCCTAGAGGGATTCTCGGCTTAACACCTACACACATGCTAGGTACACTTAGGTACATCTAGTTAGGATTGCATCGTAGGAGTACGCATTTTATTGTCATGTATTTTACATATTCGCTGGTATTCATTATTATAGCAAAATGGTAGAAATCTACCATCCTTTTACTTTCTTAGTGCTTTTAATCATTTATATCTGTTACTGTCTAATGGTTGTTTCAGCACACCTATTTTACACTAGAATAACGACTGTTCAATAAATGCTTATTGAAAAACGTCCATACCGTTTATTCTGTGTATCTCTCTGAGACTAAATGAGCACAAGTGACTGAGCGAAAAGTAGTACACTGTTTCCACGGTCCTGAGGGATCAGAGTTGTCATGTTCGATAGTTGCCAAGAACTATTCTCTCCTTGGTAAGAGGAGTTTCTAGTGGCACTGTGAGCTAGCTGGGATACAGGCCAACATACACGGTGGGGGTGTCTGGAATCAGTCTGGACACCAAGCCCGCAGTATATGTTGTCCAAACGCCCAGATCCTGTATAGGTTTTATAGGAACTATACGACATGGCGCCGCCAACGTTGGTTGGGTATTTATTTAACGGCCAAATCTGAGTAGTTCAGTTGTGCTATTCTCAGAGACCTCTACTCGCATTTCCCCACAGACGTCTGGAGTGAGAGGGTACAATAATCCGCCGCAGCTGTGTAGGCAAAATCCTATGTATTGGCTGTTGGTTAATCAAGCTTGAAGGACACATTGTTCATATTGTGCATAACACCTTATCTCAGTTCCCTTGAAAAACTCTTCTTACTAAAACAATGACTGAGCAGCAAGACGAAGCTTTGCGTGAACTAAATCTCTCAGCCGAAGAAGAAGATGCAGATGCAATACAAATCACAGAAAATGTTAGAAATGCCATCACCCTAAAACTAGCTTCATATGGTTTAGCAGCTAGGGGTGGGCCAGTAACCTTCGTGATTGAGGCACACAAATCATTTAGAACAGAGGTATTCTATTCATGGGTTACATTCCCACAGGCAAATGCACGAACAAAGACATTTCATTACTACACAGAGGATGAAATACCGAACAAATATTGTCCATACGAGGACATTGAAGTTTCGCTCACTTACCAGGAGCATTTATACTCCCCCATACAAGAAATAAAGTAAGACTCGGTCCACTCGGAAGAGACGGAGCAACATGGCCAGTATTAGCAGCCTACACACCACATCCTGACATTGAACCAATGCCAGCAGGAGACTTACTTACACTTCATAAAGAACTAATAAGACTTTACAGAAACATGACACAGTTCGTGATGAGAACACTCACAGTTCAGCCAGCAACGGCTACACCGACAGGTCCGACTCAAACATCAACAACAAAAATTACACCACAAACATTACACGCAGTGATGTGTAAAATTGTCACACTCACCTGGAGTCCACGGGCGATTGCTTCAGGGCGCGAGGCGAGCGTAGAATCAGAGTACGCTCGCGCCACCGAAGAACTACATTTCCCAGGAATCCTGCTTCCGGGTAGGCGCGCGCGCGTGCTGATGACGCGCCTACTACGAGTTCTTCTAGCAGGGCGGCGGCGGTGATCAGTGCTGCGAATTCTGTTCGGCCGGGACGCCGGATCAGGGAAGACCCGCGCTACGAGAATCCTTGACCTTTGGAAACGCTTTCATACAGGGCGGTAAGGGTGACGTTGTCACCGCTCTGGGGGCATAACTTGTATACTCACGAAGAGGTGAATTGGATCTATGTGTTCTATCGTAGTTTCTTAACCTTATAGTAGAGGAAGGAAGCTATACCTCCATCAAGTACTGAGTATGGATTCATGGTATTTACGCCTGCTAAAATACCTTATTACCGGAAGTGTTATGCATTACATTGGCTGTGCTGAAACAGCAGAAGAGTGCTAGGCATGAAAAGTTGTTATACATTACATGGGCTGTGCTGAAACAGCAGAAGAGTGTTAGGCATGAGAAGTTAATGCCAGTACCATTTATTTCGTTTTCTGATGATGAGTATTACTAAATACTTTATGTGCTCTTATG
This sequence comes from Calotriton arnoldi, assembly GCA_963921515.1. Lineage (NCBI taxonomy): Eukaryota > Metazoa > Chordata > Amphibia > Caudata > Salamandridae > Calotriton > Calotriton arnoldi. Next base: position 2,245,032 of record CAWUFW010000311.1, read on the forward strand.
ATCTTTCTTCCTAGCAGGGGCTTTGGTGTGAGTTTTGTTCAACCCCTCTGTGATGCAAGTACCAACAATCATTGTGGTGGGTACAGTATGAGTGAGCGTTGAGTGGGACGATGTGTATACCCATAGTGTGGTGAAACTCATGATATGTGTGTTTTTCTCGTTTTTGCATATAAAGAGCCTTCCTAAGATATGATACCTTCATCTAAGACATGGGTGCAAGAATGCTCGTTCTTTTTTCCTTTACAGGTAGTTATTGCTCCGTATAAGTTATGAGTTTAGATATGTATTACAGAAAGTGAAATAGGCTTATCTTGTGTTTCTTGTGTTGTAGGTCTCCCTCCCCGCTGTCCCCATCCTTTCCTTCCCTCGCTTAATCATTCCTACCCTCTGCGCTGTTATAGCATCAGAGAGTGGAGCGATTGAGAGGTGGACCCATTTGAGCAACACACCGATCCTGGGAGTTTGGAATAGAACCTTGACAGAATTCGCAGCCCAAGAATTTATTCTCTCCTGATCGGTGTTTGGTTGATGATGGCCACCTTAGACGATGTAATGGCGGCCTTGGTTATGGTTCAACAGGAGTTAGCTGCCTCTAGGGCAGAAACTGCGGCCTTACAAGATCGAGTTGACAAATTACAAAGGAACCCGTTTGACGTGAGCGCAGGAAGAGGTAGTGGTGCTACGTGGCCGTCAGGTTCCTTTGCAGGAGCAGCACCACCATTGTCGGTGGAATTTCCCACACCTATACCTTTGGCAGCCCCTGAAAGGTTTACAGGGGATGAGAGCAAAGTACAGGTTTTTATGACACAGGTGTTGTTGCATTTTACCTGTAAACCTCGGGCATTTCCAACTAACCAAGCTAAGGTAGCCTTCCTTATTTCGTATTTAGCTGGTGATGCTGCCTTGTGGGCTGTCCCATTTGTTCGTAAGGATGATCCCCTGTTGTACGATTGGGACGGATTTAGAAAAGAGTTTGAGAATATCTTTGATAGACGATCCCATAGTCTCACAGCCGATAGGGAGTTATTGGAACTAAGGCAAGGCAATAAAGATCTGCTTGTGTACTTGAATACCTTTCAGCGATTGATATCGGAAACTGGATGGCCTGAGGATAAGAGAGCAGCTTTGTTTCATCAGGGATTACGAGATGAGCTCAAAGACGTAATAGCCCAGGTAGACCCTCAACCGGCCACGTGTACTGATCTCATTAATTTGGCTTTGAGGTTAGACAGTAGGATGAACGATCGCCGGACCGATAGAAGAAGACCTGATAGAATTTTTTCCAGGTATGAAAAACCCAGGTTTTCTAAACCTAGTACGGCCGGAGGGCCAGAACCTATGGAGATAGGTACTGTTAGAGCTCCTTTATCACAGGAGGAACGAGAGCAGAGGCGTAAGAATGGATTATGTCTGTATTGTGGCAAGAAAGGCCATTTTGTAAGGGATTGCCTGGCTAAACCCAAGAACAAACCAGGGTTTGGTAGTACGAGTGCATCTGTGTTCCCTAAGTCGGAAAACTAGAAGGCTCAAAGGCAACAGGAGGGGGCTTTTTGAGCGGCTTAGTAATCCCCTCAACTCAGGATATACAGGTGATCACATCAGGACATTTTAGGATCCCTATCGGTATTCAGTTGCCAGATGGCTGGAGAGACATGGAAGCTATGATAGACTCAGGGGCCACTGGGTTGTTTATGGATGAGAAGTTGGCTGCTGATTTACAGTTGTCCTTAGTTAAAAAAGATGTGCCTGAGACTGTCTTGGCCATAGATGGGAGGGAGTTGATCACAGGACCTATCAGTTTCTCCACAAGTGCACTGTTAGTACGCTGTACACATCAACATGTAGAGTCCCTAACCTTCAATATAATACGAGCACCTCAGTATGGTATTATACTGGGGTTACCTTGGTTAATTAAGCACAATCCTTCCATAGATTGGGTTGCCAAGACTGTTCTATTTAACAGTCCGGAATGCAAGGATCATGGCAGTCAGGAACACAGTGATCTTTCAGTAAAAGCCTTAGCCACTCTTCTTCACATAGCTACCACTGCAGAGCAGGATATTACCTTACCCCCGGAATACGAACAATACAGGGAAGTGGTCAATGAACAACAAGCCAATGTGTTACCCCCTCATAGGTCCTACGACTGTCAAATTGACCTAGTGCCTGGTGCTGTAGTACCATGTAGCAGGATCTATGCTCTTACGGACAAGGAAAACGAGCATCTCAAATCATATTTGGATCAGTATTTGGCGAATGGCTTCATAAGACCATCTAAGTCTCCTGCAGCCTCCCCTTTGTTTTTCATACCGAAAGTAAACGGGGAAAAACGTGCGTGCATCGATTTTAGGGCCTTGAATCACATCACCATTAAGAACAGGTATCCCTTACCTCTCATTCCAGTTCTCTTAGACCAGGTTAAAACTGCCCAAATATATACACGGTTGGACTTAAAAGGTGCTTATCACTTGGTCAGAGTAAGGAAGGGAGATGAATGGAAAACAGCGTTTCGCACTCGTTTTGGGTTGTTTGAGTACACTGTGATGCCATTTGGGCTGTGTAATGCTCCTGCTGCTTTTCAATTTTTTTTGAACGAAGTGTTGCGGGAGTATCTGGATGTTTTTACAGTAGTCTATATTGACGATATTTTGATTTATTCTGATTCCGTGGGCCAGCATTATCAGCATGTGTGTTTGGTTCTGCAAGCCTTGCGTGACAATGGATTATTTTGCAAATTAAGTAAATGCGAATTCCATGTGCAGAGGGTGGAGTTTTTAGGAGTGATTCTTTCACCTCAGGGATTGGAAATGTCTGATCGTAAAATAAAAGCGGTAAAAGATTGGCCACAACCAGTCAATATGAAGGAAGTCCAATGTTTTTTAGGATTCGCTAATTTTTATCGAAGGTTCATACCCCAGTTTTCAAAGGTGGTGACACCGATAACAAAACTGTTAAGAAAAAACGTTCCGTTTGAATGGACTCAAGAAACTGAAGCCTCCTTTAATCAATTGAAAGGAGCCTTTACCTCTGCCCCAGTTTTGGCCCACCCAGATCCTGAGAAGCCGTTTGTAGTGGAAGCTGATGCGTCTGACATGGCGGTGGGTGCAATTCTGTCGCAAAGGAATGTAACGACAGGACAGCTACATCCAGTAGCCTACATGTCTCGCAAGCTTAATGAGGCTGAAACTAGGTACACCATTGCGGAAAAAGAGTTGCTGGCCATCAAGGATGCTTTCACTACATGGAGACATCATTTGATGGGGGCTAAGCATGTGGTCACAGTATACACAGACCATCGTAACCTCCAGTTTATGAGGTCTGCCCGTATGTTATCCCCTAGGCAAATGCGCTGGATGTTGTTTTTTTCAGAGTTCAATTATATTGTCACCTATAGACCTGGTGCGGCGAATGGGAAAGCGGATGCTCTTACCCGACGGGAAACTACATGTAGCCCGATGAAACAAACCCTTTCAATATTGGCCCCTGATCAAGTCATAGGCGTTGTGCACTCTGAACAATTTTTACGTTCTGTGGCTCGTGCAAGCACATCGCCCTTATGGAGGAAATGGCTCAAGGAACATCCTCAATGGAAAATGAGACAAGGGGTGCCGATCAGAAATCAACAGATGTTGATTCCCTCAAAAGCATTACAGGAAAGAGTGCTTCATTGGTGTCATACGGTTCCCAGTGCAGGTCACAATGGCATCGACAAGACGTTAGACAGAATTCTGAGATATTTTTGGTGGCCTTCAATAAAGACAGACGTGGCACTTTTTGTACAAAAATGCGAAATATGTGCCAAGGCAAAATCAGATCACAGAAAGGCTCAAGGGTTGTTGCAACCGTTACCCACACCCTCGATTCCATGGAATACTATATCCGTAGATTTCATAGTAGGGTTGCCTAAAGACCAAGGGCACACTGTTATCTTGGTAGTCGTAGACAGTCTCACGAAAATGGGACATTTCATAGCCTGCAAGACTCTACCTACTTCAGGGCAATTAGCCAAGATTCTTCTGAGTCAGATAGTGCGATTACATGGCGTGCCATCCACTATTGTATCCGATCGTGGATCCCAATTCACGGCTCATTTCTGGAAGGTGTGGTGTGAGGCCTTGCAAATAAAATCAGCAAAATCCACAAGTTACCATCCACAAACGGATGGGCAGACTGAGCGTTTGAACCAAAACTTAAAGCAATATCTACGTTGCTATGTAAAAGAAAACACTGATGAATGGGTGGATCTGTTGTGGGTGGCAGAAACAGCTTACAACAGTGCGACCCATCAGTCCACCAAGCACACCCCGTACTACAGCAATTATGGATTTCATCCTAGATTCCTACCTTTTGTCCACCCTGGGATGGATCATAAATTACCTGAGGTACAGGACAGAGTGAAAAGAATACAAAGCGCTATCAAAAAGACGCAGTTGAATCTTCAGAAAGCTAAAATAAGCTACAAAAAACATGCAGATGTACGCCGTAGGGAATGTCCCCCATACATGCCAGGTGATGTGGTCTGGTTATCCACGAGGAACCTCAGGTTTCGCCGATACAGTATATTCAACCCTCGTTATTTAGGGCCCTACAAGGTGATAAAATGCATTAACCCAGTTTCAGTCCGGTTATCCTTGCCAAAGACCCTGAGAATACACCCAGTGTTTCATGTATCCCTGCTGAAACCCTCCTACACGCCGGTGAAGAAATCGCCCTCCCCAGTTTGGGTGGATGGTGAACCTGAATATGAGGTATCTAAAATATTGAACAAAAAAATGAGGGGATCCTCATTATGGTATCTGATTTCCTGGAAAGGATATAGCATGGAGGAGAATTCCTGGGAACCCGCAAGGAGTGTTCATGCTCCCAGGTTGATACGCGCTTTCCATGCACGGTTTCCAGGTAAACCGCGTCTTAGTCGGCCCCTTTAGGGAGGGGGAATGTACTGTCACACTCACCTGGAGTCCACGGGCGATTGCTTCAGGGCGCGAGGCGAGCGTAGAATCAGAGTACGCTCGCGCCACCGAAGAACTACATTTCCCAGGAATCCTGCTTCCGGGTAGGCGCGCTCGCGTGCTGATGACGCGCCTACTACGAGTTCTTCTAGCAGGGCGGCGGCGGTGATCAGTGCTGCGAATTCTGTTCGGCCGGGACGCCGGATCAGGGAAGACCCGCGCTACGAGAATCCTTGACCTTTGGAAACGCTTTCATACAGGGCGGTAAGGGTGACGTTGTCACCGCTCTGGGGGCATAACTTGTATACTCACGAAGAGGTGAATTGGATCTATGTGTTCTATCGTAGTTTCTTAACCTTATAGTAGAGGAAGGAAGCTATACCTCCATCAAGTACTGAGTATGGATTCATGGTATTTACGCCTGCTAAAATACCTTATTACCGGAAGTGTTATGCATTACATTGGCTGTGCTGAAACAGCAGAAGAGTGCTAGGCATGAAAAGTTGTTATACATTACATGGGCTGTGCTGAAACAGCAGAAGAGTGTTAGGCATGAGAAGTTAATGCCAGTACCATTTATTTCGTTTTCTGATGATGAGTATTACTAAATACTTTATGTGCTCTTATGATCTTTCTTCCTAGCAGGGGCTTTGGTGTGAGTTTTGTTCAACCCCTCTGTGATGCAAGTACCAACAATCATTGTGGTGGGTACAGTATGAGTGAGCGTTGAGTGGGACGATGTGTATACCCATAGTGTGGTGAAACTCATGATATGTGTGTTTTTCTCGTTTTTGCATATAAAGAGCCTTCCTAAGATATGATACCTTCATCTAAGACATGGGTGCAAGAATGCTCGTTCTTTTTTCCTTTACAGGTAGTTATTGTTCCGTATAAGTTATGAGTTTAGATATGTATTACAGAAAGTGAAATAGGCTTATCTTGTGTTTCTTGTGTTGTAGGTCTCCCTCCCCGCTGTCCCCATCCTTTCCTTCCCTCGCTTAATCATTCCTACCCTCTGCGCTGTTATAGCATCAGAGAGTGGAGCGATTGAGAGGTGGACCCATTTGAGCAACACACCGATCCTGGGAGTTTGGAATAGAACCTTGAGAAAAATGCCTACTAAACATGAACAAATGCCATTCTGGGTAGCTCAAAAAAGAACACAGCTAGAGGCGGTATTTCCAAACACCAGCCCACATGAAAAACATAGAATGTTAACAATTTGCTTGCCCATGGGGATAACACCCCAGATAGGGGATTGTACCTCTTGGGGTACAGTTTTCGCTGCCATATATACCAGGACTCATGGTATCCCGTCATTAGCAGTAATACCAGATGTATTAAGACAAATACAGAACGAGTATGGAGCAGAACCTGCTCTGAACTTAGGGATGAAGTTACTAGGTAATTTTGCCCAGGTATCAGCTATAATATTCGCAAATATTAAAGGTGAGGCAGCATCGGTGGCAATACGCCAACGCCTGAGGGAGTTCACTCCTCTACAACAGGAACATGAACTACCTAAAATAATTGAAACTGCTTATGCAGAATTAGGCAGAGACATTTTGGGGGGTAGAGCAATAAAACCTCAACTGATGGGTAGTCCCGAAAAGGATACCTTTAAGCAAGCACCTGCTTCTTCAAAGAAGAAACGGGATAATAACAAACACCAAAAGAATAAAGAGAACAGATCTCAATCCAGAGGTAGGTCTCCTCAACAGGAGCCCGGGATAATAACAAACACCAAAAGAATAAAGAGAACAGATCTCAACCCAGAGGTAGGTCTCCTCAACAGGAGCCCTCCGAAAGGAGGTATAACCTTAGGAATAGCGACAACATTAGAAAACCTGACAGGTATCAGGACACTGATACACGTTCCTCTCATTCCTTTCAGGGTTCATCGAAAAACTTGAAGAAGGAAGGACGGTCAGAACACAGACAAGAAGAGCGTACAAAGTCCAGAGACGCACAACGCACTTCAGACTACGCATCCAAAAAAGAAGAAAAGCCTAAAGCGAAACCTCAATTCAAAAAGAAGAAAGTAGCAGGTCTCAAAGTTAGACATGCCCAGAATTCTGAGGACTCAACTACTGAACGGGGAATGGGCTGTGACGATGCTAGACAGTGCAGCAGAAGTAACAATAGCTCGCCAGAACCTGATGGAATTTCTGGTGACAGCGGAGTTGAGTGAACATATCACGGTGGAAACGCCTGATACTAGGGTAAGTGTCCCACATAGGTTACTTGAAATAACACTACAAATGGAAGGGGACAAGCCCAGAAAAATTAAAGGTCTCTTTTGGGAGAACCTGACTTTTGGCTATGACATTCTTTTAGCTGAAAGGGTCATTTTTCCAGCCTTTTCCTACCTCGTTCCAAACCACTTAAAACACACACACACGCGCAGGAGTGGGCGGTAGCCCTTGCCCTTGCACTATATCGCAAACATGTTGGGTGGGATGAAGATTCAACCCACCACGTAATACCATTAAAATCTACTCCAACTCCACAGAGACAGTAACCAATAAAAAAGGAAGTGAAAAAACAGGTCAGGGAGATCTTAGATCAATTTGAATATCAGGGTGTGATTGAATCTTGCACCTCTTCAATGAATAATCCTTTGTTTCCCGTGATGAAACCCAATAATTCATATCATCTAGTTTTAGACTACAGACATCTAAACTCATGCACAAAAACCTTTGCAGTACAAAACTCACACAGTGCCGCATTGATGAATAACATTGTGCGGAAAAAATACAAAACAACACTAGATATCTCGAAATAATTTTTCTGCCAAAATATAGCTCCTGAGAGCAGATATTTGACAGCATTCTCAGTGCTGGGGTCCCAGCGGCAATTTTATCGACTCCCCAGGGGTATAAGAACAGCCTGGGGTTGTTTTCTGCCAGGGTAACTGAGTTACTTCAGAATCTGGACGAAGAGGCATTGTCCTGTGTAGATGATATTTATCTGACGGATGATGACCTAGAGGAACACTTGACCAGGGTGAGCACCATCATTTTGGGATTCGCCTCTGAGGGCTACAAATTTAACTTAAAAAAATCAAAAATAGCCCACCTCAATGTCCTATTTTTGGTATACGAGCTTTCAAGTAAAGGAAAAAGTTTGGCAGCTAACTTTTTAGAAAAGTGTGAGCTGCTCCAACATCAGTAAAAAAAACTTACAATCCATACTGGGATTCCTGAATTTTGGTAGAACATACATTTTGGATTACGCAGAAAGGGTTAAACCTTTCTACGACCTCATAAGACCTGATTTTTCAGTTAGGCATTGGACACAGGAACATACAGATATCCTTCGTTCCCTACAAGCTGACATGATAGCGTCCAAACACTTACAGACACGCGTAAATGTTCGCAATCTAGTGATCCGTATAGTTGCTGGTCAATCTGGGTACACCTACCTAACATACAATGAAGGCGAAACAGTACCCATAGCATACAAATCACACTTGTACACAAATGCTGAGATGCATTTTGCATCTACAGAAAAAATTCTGACAACGGTACAGACTGCTGTAGTGAGAGAAAGAGCACTGGCTCAGGGGAAACGAATAATTGTTGTGACTCCAGTACCGGCCTTAGAGGCTGCTATGAAGGCTAGCATTCCAAATGCTAAAGCCTTACATCCAAGATGGATACAATGGGCTAATTCTCTCACTGCATCAGACGTAGAATTCAGATACGACCCAAGTCTAAAAACACAAGCATTTTTGCAATATGAACAGGAATATCCTCTCCCGAATTAAATAATGCCTCTAGATCAGTATAAATACATAATTTACACTAACGGATCTGCTCAGCCAGCCATTGGAAGTAAACAACAATACAGCACTGCATGTGCGATTGTAAAAGGTCGTATGCAGGACGGCAAGTTCTATCCAAGCTGTATAAAAACACAGTCTCTAGGAGACTGCAAGGCTCAGCTGGCAGAATTAAAAGCTCTATTACTGGCACTGATAAATACGGATCGAGAATTCCCCACATTAATTGTGTGCGATTCTTTCTACTGTGTCCAGTCATACAATGAATATCTTCACTATTGGGGACAAAATGGATTTAAAGACTCAAAAGGTGGCACAATAAAGCATAAAATGCTATGGGAACAGGTACTTGAGTTGAAAAACGAACTACCAAGAGCTCCCGTGATACACACGCTGAGTCATCAACGTGATGGCGTTCACGTTGAAGGGAATTCATTGGCTGATGAAGCCGCGAAGGGGGCTGTACGCACGGCTTCCGTAGCTGCAATCACTCGTTCAAAAACTAGAATAGACGGACAGATAATGGTAGCTGTCATTGCATCACGCAAAGACAATAAGGCATTGCCGAAAGGTTTTCTACTCAAGTACTCCTACAAGTTAGATGCAAATAACGTTCCATTTGCTCAGATTCCCGGAGTGGGGGATAGAGTAATAGCAAACATGGATCGCAGATTAGGCTTAATTTTAGCTGCACACAAGGGACTTGGTTCCGCACACGCAGGAGTGTCAGTGACAGTTTCTTTATTGAAACAATGCTACTGGTGGCCAGGGTTAATGAAGCAGACCAAAGATTACGTCTTGAAGTGCGATATCTGTCAACAGATGAAGGGCTCCACCATAACACGTCCAGCGCAGACACCATTGCTAATATCAGACAGACCACTCGCATGTGTCTATTTGGACCATTGCGGCCCCTTACAACCTGATGGGGCTTACAGGTACATCATGGTTGCAGTGGATTACTGCTCGAGATTCCTATGGATATGGCCTCAGCGCTCGGCTGATGCTCGAACTGATATCAAAGATTTGCAAGTCTTTATAGGGACATACGCAATTGGCACATTACATTCTGACTTTGGCCCCGCGTTTAGCTCTCGGGCTTACAAGGAAGCCATGGGAGGTTTGCGTGTAGCATTGCAGTACTCCTCTCCGTACCATCCAGAGGGAAATTCGGTTTGTGGAGAGGAAAAACCGGGACTTAAAGCAATCTTTAACAGCTAGAGTATTAGGTTCGGGTGGTAGTTGGGTCAATCACTTATATAGGGTACAGCGGGCCCTCAACAATATGCCAAGAAGTTCTCTAGGGTGTGTCACTCCTTATGAGGTCCTATTTGGGACGAGAATGTGGGTACTTGATCTCGATTGTGAAGGCATAGTGGCGGATGAAAGACCTTTTGACATCAATAAACGTTTGGCTGTTTTACAGGATCTGAATGAATCCAGGGCACTACAAAGCAATGTGTAGGTAAAGTGGACCGCCACTGGGGAAGTCAAGTCAGCCACGGCAAGACCTGTCTGGGTCCCTATAGTTGGGGATCTGGTCAAAGAAAAGATAGTGGACAAAAAAGAATTTGGGCCATCATACAGAAAGCCTGTACCTGTCCTGGCCGTTGAAGGAACAAGAATTGTACTTGTGCAGCCTCTTGCCAGGAAAAAGGAGAAAAGATTTGTCTCCATTGATCTGATAAATCCACACTATGTTGCCGATACTGAAAAGTAGGCCTCGTGGACTCCTGAGTAGCCAACGCCCTCCTCTCGCTACTATACAGAAAGTTCAGACGGAAAGGCTTGTCACGTTTGAAGAGTCACCTATACGGAATGATGGACTATGCAACAATGCCATGGAACTCGTTCCTCTTGAAACAGAAATACAAAATCTAAATTAAAGACAAATTTCAATTCGACCTAACACCAATGTCTACATAAACATGCCTCAACAAGAGCCGTCTACAAGTTCAACAAAACCTGCAGAACTACCAAAAATAGATTGAACTGCATCTGGCTCTTTCATCGACTTCGATACCTTTTCCTTGGATCCGAGTGAACCTGAAACAATGCCAGCCCCAATACCTCATCAACAACAAATCAAAGACTTCTTCATTTTTCTAAAAAAAGACTTACCTGGTGTCACCTTGGCTAGAACTTTGGATAATCACCGGAATACTTTTCTTTCTATCCTGGATAGGCTTAGTAACTGTCTTCTGCTTACTTATTAATGGAACTTACCTTCGCCAAAGCTCTGCAGCATCAAAAGTGAACTTTATCCTGAAAACTCATGTTTCATCACATCGTGAACAAAGAGGCTTGTCATCAGTGAACATTACAGCAGTTCCTATACCTGATGGTATAGTATGGGACAAGATTGATTATGATATATTTGGTCCGACCAAACTTTTAAAAATACCACATTTATTTAAAATTTCCTTAAATGATATCATTACCTCCCGTACATTTTCCGATGATTGGGATTTTGAAACTGTAAACAATATGTTGTCTGATTTAGAACAATCTGCTGCATTTTCTAGCAATGAAATGTTAGAAGACACATCAGACTTTAACACAATGTATTGTTATCAACATTATGGTCATCATTTTCCACTCAAATCCAGTATTCCTAGGAATGTTTTCACATATCACCAATGGGAACATTGCCCTACACCACCGAAAAGTAGTTCGAAAACGTTTGCACAGAAAGTTTCATATTTTTCGGGGTTTAACGTTTCAGACCCGACCTCATATTACTATAAGGTTGCACCGACATCCACACAGAAAAATATGCTGACTAACACCAAACAGATTTACTCTGCTTCCTTTATTACCCAACTTTCAGAACAGGGTTTCGACTTATGGAAAGACACTATAGACTTAAAATCAGTCTGGGGTTCTAGAGACTGGCAAGTCCAGGGAACAGAAGCGCTATTTAGGGCATGCCTCATTCCTCAGTAGATGATATTTCTAAATGAAACTGTGCAACAAACTTCCTGTCTTGGGATAGCCAAGAACAAGGATTTGAACACACCTCGGATTCCTACACCATCACAGGCCGAGGGTAATTTTACATCACTAAAAGGGGCTACATTAGATGACATTTTACAATACAATAGATCAGACCCCAATTGTAAGGGATGGTTGGTTTGGCCCACAGACACAAACAGGTGTCAAGGAAGATTCAGGGATACAACCGGAGGGTTCAGTATCCATAGGCCAGACCCATGCTATGTACAAAGAGAACATCCGGGGGTGGTGACATCATACAGTGTTGGGAATTTATGCCTCGATTCGCTAAAAACCTCAACACTAACACAGATGAAACAACACTTATCCTTACTTACAGAGGATGTGGACCTACTGGATTTTTATTAGGCCCCAGAAAGCCATGTCAAAAACGTTTCTATTATGCTGTCTATAATGAAATTTGGAAAATCTCCCAACACGAAAGCAGCGGAGAGACTACAAGAAATAGATACGATTAACTTAGAAAAGGCGTTAGCCGTAGTTGACAATGGCATGACTACGTTAACTTCCAGGATTTATTCACTGGGCAACATTGTGTCTTCTGCTATTGATGTACTAGAACAAGATTTGTCCATACTACAGCACGGGCAATCACAATTACGTTCTATTATGTCATTGAGCTGGACTCTGCAATCATTGCGCGCAGGTTATGTGCCTTGGCGTTTCATCAACAGTTCGTCACTGTTTTCTGCATACAATCTAACGGAAAAACAGATGAAAATGGCACAGAGGGGAGCAAAATATACAATGTTGTGTATTGAAAAACTGGACAGATTACTTTTTACTGTGGCAGAATCACCGTCCATAGAGTGGTTAATCCATGGCCATATAACTTTACCGGTCACAACTTTCCAGTTTCAGTATTGCCTAGAACAACAACAGGCAGGCAGATATGAAGAAATGGGTAGGGAATTCATCAAGGAATCTTGGGCATTACGTACAGATTTCGATGCAGGAGTGGGGATCTAGAAGTGTTTCTAAGCGGTACATACTGTGAGAACGCTTTAAGTGGATCTCTCATATGCCAGGATATTATGCTGCACGGGGCCTGCAATGGTTCAGTAGCAAACCTATCCTGTCACTTGAGGGGGACCCCAGCAGCCGTGATTACTCCAGTGTTCAGGCTACTTTCAAATGGGAGTTACTTGATGCTGAACGATCAAGGTTGTTGTGGGATGCTTCCGGGCATCGATATCTAGTAACCGTGAGCTCCAGGGTTACTTGCTGTATGTAAGTATTGTTTCCACCGAAACACACAGTCAATGAGGCGCCCTTATGGCCTTCATTGAATGTTTCCTTTATACGGTTTGATACTCTGAGCAGAATGAAAGCCACGCTTCTACAGAAAACCGTGCCCTTAACCTCCGCCCGGGAGACTTTTGATCTCCAGATCCTAAGGTCCTCGGCAGAGATACAGGCACTCCTACGTACGAACTGCCCCATCCATTTCATAGAAATGGTAAATCGTATCTTTAACATGTCTGATACGATGGGTATAGTCCACCTATTTAAGACCATAGGTTCGGGACTGTTAAGTACCTTTCAGACGGTCCTCGGAGTTATACCAAACTTTATACATTTCGGAATCATTTTTGGAGGACTTCCTCTGATCCTGTTTCTAATAGCAGGTATCCTGATTGTAATTTTTCTGCTAAGCAATGGACGTCCCAGTCACCAATGAGATGGAAACAGTACTCCTAGAGCGTAAATATTGTGATCGCATGGTACAACATCTGGGCACACCTTGCCTACGGAAACTAAGCGCCTCTTGGTTCCTGTCATTTAGACCAGTCTGGATGGACTGCATCCTACCTGTTCTCCGATGCCTGTTCTGCGGAGAAGAATGCATGTTGGATCTCTGCCTGACACTTCCATCAGTTGCGCAACTGGACGGTGATGCTTTACTGGATCCGATAACGGCCCATGTTCTGCAGTGTCCTCAGCGTATTCCTATGTTGTTGGCGGCATTCCTAGAGCCTCCACATGAAGTCTCTGCTCCTGTCGGAATGGATACCGGCTCCTCCACTGACACCCAGGCCTTGGATGGCACACAGGCTGCCCCAGCATCGGCTGCAGGCAGTACGGAAGATCATCTATGCTCAATTGACGTGATCTCCGAGGTGTTACAAGGGTCGTCGTCTGCGAAGGCAGGCAACAGCAATGTTGCGTCTACCAGCCTGGACACATAAATATTTGGCTCGTCGTGTGCTGGGAAAAATTTGGCCTTTTTTAAAACAAACTAAAATTGGAACTCCAAAACAATTGACACTTTTTATGACCTGCATGGCTTTCCGATGCTTGTAGTAGTTCGAACTATATATACGGACGCATTAGAGCTATTGCTTGAGTGACAATTTTTTTCCTTTGAACATATTTTAGAATTTAAAAAAAAAATGTTTTAGCAAAACTATTGATTTACTGTAGGTGTTTGCGTACCAGTGCCTAGACAACCTAGTAGTACGTTAGAATTTAATTATGTCGTCCAGTCAGATGAGGAGTGGGTGTTATATTCCGTATAGGTACCCCCAATATAGGCTCAGGTAACATCATAACCTTTCACCTCTATTCTTCCCTACATTACATACATAACGGTTCTTAGGGACTGACCTTTTACCTAGATACGACACTGCACACAGAACGCAGGATTTTCCCTGGTAAAAGCCTCATACATTATGCATGAGGATTTTTTGAAGCTCAGCAGGACTACCATCTCCTGTATAATAACTATGTATAAAGTTCATTCCCAACATCATCCTAAGTCCGACAAGTGGCACAGCAAGGTAGAACCCCCGGGGAGACCTTTGGGTATATAAACATCACATCTTGCTGAGACAAACAGAGGAGATCAGGATTTCCCTGCCGACACACTGACGCGAGACGCTGAGGTTCCTGCATGCAGATACTCCAGCTCGGCGGGGTCTAACATCCCTTGCGGGGTGTCCAACTTGAGACCAAGATGGGATCCCACAGTCTCTCACTTAAGGTAATGGGGTTGACTTTATCCTAGAGGGATTCTTGGCTTAACACCTACATACACTTAGGTACACCTAGTTAGGGTAGCATCGTAGGAGTACGCATTTTATTGTCATGTATTTTACATATTCCCTGGTATTCATGATTATAAGAAAATGGTAGAAATCTACCATCCTTTTACTTTCTTAGTGCTTCTAATCATTTATATCTGTTACTGTCTAATGGTTGTTTCAGCACACCTATTTTACACTAGAATAACGACTTCAATAAATGCTTATTGAAAAACGTCCATACCGTTTATTCTGTGTATCTTTCTGAGACTAAGTGAGCACGAGTGACTGAGCGAAAAGTAGTACACTGTTTCCACGGTCCTGAGGGATCAGGGTTGTCATGTTCGATAGTTGCCAAGAGCTATTCTCTCCTTGGTCAGAGGAGTTTCTAGTGGCACTGTGAGCTAGCTGGGATACAGCCAACATACCCGGTGGGGGTGTCTGGAATTAGTCTGGACACCAAGCCCGCAGTATATGTTGTCCAAATGTGCAGATCCTGTATAGGTGTTATAGGAACTACACGATGAGTTTCATTGAACAGAAATAGCTCTTATTATAGAAAAGGTTGGAGATTCCTGCTTTAGATGCTACCTAAGAAATATGATATTCCATTGGTAAGAGATGTTTATCCTAATATAGATGTATTCCCGAAGGAAGAACTATGTGTACTAATGTTATTAAGCATTTCAACTTTTGTTCTCCTTTTTCATTACAGAAAATACGCTTATCAACCAACGTGCACCTCTTACCAATTAGAGTTTTTCTTTGCTCCTACAAGTGCTTTAACCAAGAAGACCATGGATTATTTGGAGTTGCTGTACCATGAAAACCAAACAATATACTGAAATGAATGTTACAATGTTTTTGGAGGAGCCTGCTTAGTACATTTTACACCACAGAAAGAAATACATTGTTATAAAGTGACAAATTGCTTATTCCTAGATGCATTATATGCATTTTGCCCATGTGCAGAAGTTATTAATGAACTATGAAGTGATTCCTTCAAAACAGTTTCTCTCTTCTGCTTTCACAAATATAATGTTAGGAAGAAATAAATGTAATTTCAAAACCTCAGGAGTTTATGCTTGTAAGATTTATAAAGATCCCTGTGTCATTCCTTATAGCGGCATGCAATAAAATGGTAAATACACATAGCATGTGTAAGATTTTTTCCCTGTTAGCCCTGTTGGCGGGTGATCTTACCATCTCTGTCAAAGAAGTGTTTGAACATATGGCATATTTAGGATTCTCATTTACAGCGATGGAGATCCAACATGGAAATAGCCTCCTCAGATGAAAAATAATTTAGTCAAAAATACACCAACATCCATCTGTGCTGGTAAACATTTTGCAATCAGATGTGGGCATTGAGAGAGTCCTTCAATGTGGGGGTACCTTGTCATTGCACACATATCTAGTCTCCTTAACATGCAGGGTTGATGGATTAATTTGCATTTTGAGGACGTCCATGAAAGTCTTTCACCATTTCCATGGTGGTCTTCCTTCAGGTGAATTCCAACAGCCACCCCAGACTGGACAGCTGTACTGCCGCCTTTTCTAGTGGAGTCATCTCCAAACCTTGACACAGTCTAAAGCAGAGCCATGAGTTTCTTCTCTAGTGGCACTTTCAACAGCTAGAATGTCCCAAAGTGGGCAGTCCTACCAGTGGAGGTTCAGATGTTAAATCTGCCATTTTTTACCATTTTGTTTTACCAGACTGTTTGTTAGCAATGTCCCTTTAAGCCTTGCCTACAGTATTTCTTCTTAAATTGTTACTCTGACTACAAAAAGATAGTCCGTTATCAAAGGAAAGGTTTGATCAATGCTCTTGCTATTCGTTTAGGATTGAGATCAGGCAAGTGTTGCCTAATTTAGTATGGCTCTTCAGATTTTATCTGGTTTTACATATTTAATAATGTTAAGTACTGAAGAACCTTATTTCATATTGACAGCTCTATACATACATAACATGCTTTCTCGGATATATATCACTTGGTATGCCCAGAATATGGAATTTTCTTTCTTTCTCAACAGTTTTGCTCCTTCTTACAATATTTATCGCTCTGAGTTGAAGAACTTTCTGTTTCTGTAGCACTTTGGATGATGATGATTCAGTTGGAATCTATCTATCCTAGTCCTGTGCTTTGTGACAATTACTTGCACTTTGAGTGAATGTTAACTGGATCTTGAGGTAGATTAGCATTGTTAGTTTTATTTTTGGTGCTATACTTGAACTTTATCGTTGTTATGTATGACTAACTGTTTTGAGTACTGCTACTACTTAGAACACACAGAGATGGTTAATAGTGTGTCATCATGTTACTATGTCTGTCTTTTAAACATATTTGGGTTTATTTCCCGGCTGTTCTTTGTGTGTGTGTGGGTGGAGGTTGATGAGACGTAATTGGGTGATCTATTCATTTTGATATGTACAAGAGGTTGGTTATAAAGTTATAATTCAATGACATTTGTAAATTATATTTTTTATGATGTACCATACTAATCCACTAAAATAATAACATTAATATAGCCATTTCATATTTTCTGTTTATCTATTAGGGTTGCAGCAAATAAAATGATAGAAGTTGAACTGCAGTTTAAGAAATGTGTTCTGTTCTTAACTACCCCCTTGAAGATTAGAAATTGAAGGCTACATACAGCAGTCATGGAGTGATAGGTTACCACCTCAGGTGTTTCAGCGTAGCTCTCCAGACTGTTTTCTGTGAAGATAGCATCATTCAACCCACAAACTCTTTTCACTTGCAAAGCCATTCACTCAACAGTACTTACCCCTTACCCCCTTAAAAGCTCTGTTACTAATAAGAGACATAGGGGCCGATTCCGATCTCGGTTGGAGGCGCACCCAATACCATTCGGTCGGGAAAAAAGCCATGCGAAAGCCTGTTTCCAGACCGATCCGTACAGCACACCGAACGAGCAAGTACGATGCGCACAACAGCAAAGAATCCGGCCGAGCCGTACTCACCCAAACCAGGTCCTGTTCTCCGACCGAGGCGAATCCGGAAACGCCGAATCGAGTCGCACGGAAGGAAAAATGCAGCCCCGTCCGGCCGGACAAGTACGATGCGCTTTCCGTACGCGCCGAACCCGTCGCTACGCACGGCACGTCAAAGCATCCGGGAGAGGCGCACATAAGCTCCGATTCGCGCCACAACACGATCCACGGCTCCGAGACGAACACGGCAGCGACGAGGACGAGGCGAAGCGACGAGGACGAGGCGAAGCGACGAGGACGACGCGAAGCAACGAGAAGGACGAACGACACGAACCAACCATGAATCCCTTCGTCCCGATCATACCAATATTCTACATATACTACCGGAACAGGCACGGACGCGTACGGCGCAGAAGGTAAGCCAGACACCAACCACAAAACACATACAACACGTACACGACACATCACACACACACACAGGGATGCAGAATATACTTACACCAGCAACAGCAGCACCATAGGGGCGGGATGCCCATCACCAATGCCACATATGCACACAGGGGCCTGAATGCGCACCACCACCCCTACCCAGGGGGCATGATGCCTACCACCACTACCACCCTTACCCAGGGGGGCTGGATGCCTACCACTACTACCACCCTTACCCAGGGGGCTGGATGCCTACCACTACTACCACCCTTAGCCAGGGGGCAGGATGCCTACCACTACTACCACCCTCACCCAGGGGGGCTGGATGCCTACCACTACCACCACCCTTAGCCAGGGGGCAGGATGCCCACCACTACTACCACCCTCACCCAGGGGGGCAGGATGCCTACCACTACTACCACCCTTAGCCAGGGGGGCAGGATGCTTACCACTACTACCACCCTCAGCCAGGGGGCAGGATGCCCACCACTACTACCACCCTCACCCAGGGGGGCAGGATGCCTACCACTACTACCACCCTTAGCCAGGGGGCAGGATGCTTACCACTACTACCACCCTCAGCCAGGGGGGCAGGATGCCTACCACCCTTAGCCAGGGGGCAGGATGCCTACCACTACTACCACCCTTAGCCATGGGGGGCAGGATGCCTACCACCACTACCACCCTTAGCCAGGGGGGGCAGGATGCCCACCACTACTACCACCCTCACCCAGGGGGGGCAGGATGCCTACCACTACTACCACCCTTAGCCAGGGGGGGCAGGATGCCTACCACTAGTACCACCCTCACCCAGGGGGGGCAGGATGCCTACCACTACTACCACCCTTAGCCAGGGGGCAGGATGCTTACCACTACTACCACCCTCAGCCAGGGGGCAGGATGCCTACCACTACTACCACCCTCACCCAGGGGGGCAGGATGCCTACCACCACTACCACCCTTAGCCAGGGGGGCAGGATGCCCACCACTACTACCACCCTTAGCCAGGGGGGGCAGGATGCCCACCACTACTACCACCCTCACCCAGGGGGGGCAGGATGCCTACCACTACTACCACCCTTAGCCAGGGGGGGCAGGATGCCTACCACTAGTACCACCCTTAGCCAGGAGGGGCAGGATGCCTACCACTACTACCACCCTTAGCCAGGGGTGGCGGGATGACTCCCACTAGTATCAACCTTAGTCAGGGGGGACAGGATGCCTTCCACTAGTACCACCCTTAGCCAGGGAGGACAGGATGCCTACCACTACTACCACCCTTAGCCAGGGGGGGCAGGATGCCTACCACTACTACCACCCTCACCCAGGGGGGGCAGGATGCCCACCACTACTACCACCCTTACCCAGGGGGGCTGGATGCCTACCACTACTACCACCCTTAGCCAGGGGGGCAGGATGCCTACCACTACTACCACCCTCACCCAGGGGGCTGGCTGCCTACCACTACTACCACCCTTAGCCAGGGGGCAGGATGCCCACCACTACTACCACCCTCACCCAGGGGGGCAGGATGCCTACCACTACTACCACCCTTAGCCAGGGGGCAGGATGCTTACCACTACTACCACCCTCAGCCAGGGGGGCAGGATGCCCACCACTACTACCACCCTCACCCAGGGGGGCAGGATGCCTACCACTACTACCACCCTTAGCCAGGGGGCAGGATGCTTACCACTACTACCACCCTCAGCCAGGGGGGCAGGATGCCTACCACTACTACCACCCTTAGCCAGGGGGGCAGGATGCCTACCACCACTACCACCCTTAGCCAGGGGGGCAGGATGCCCACCACTACTACCACCCTCACCCAGGGGGGGCAGGATGCCTACCACTACTACCACCCTTAGCCAGGGGGGGCAGGATGCCTACCAATAGTACCACCCTCACCCAGGGGGGCAGGATGCCTACCACTACTACCACCCTTAGCCAGGGGGCAGGATGCTTACCACTACTACCACCCTCAGCCAGGGGGGCAGGATGCCTACCACTATTACCACCCTCACCCAGGGGGGCAGGATGCCTACCACCACTACCACCCTTAGCCAGGGGGGCAGGATGCCTACCACTACTACCACCCTCACCCAGGGGGGCAGGATGCCCACCACTACTACCACCCTTAGCCAGGGGGGCAGGATGCCCACCACTACTACCACCCTCACCCAGGGGGCAGGATGCCTACCACTACTACCACCCTTAGCCAGGGGGGCAGGATGCCTACCACTAGTACCACCCTTAGCCAGGGGGGCAGGATGCCTACCACTACTACCACCCTTAGCCAGGGGGGCAGGATGCCTACCACTACTACCACCCTCACCCAATGGGGGCAGGATGCCTACCACTACTACCACCCTTAGCCAGGGGGCAGGATGCCCACCACTACTACCACCCTCACCCAGGGGGGCAGGATGCCTACCACTACTACCACCCTTAGCCAGGGGGCAGGATGCTTACCACTACTACCACCCTCAGCCAGGGGGGCAGGATGCCTACCACTACTACCACCCTTAGCCAGGAGGGGCAGGATGCCTACCACTACTACCACCCTTAGCCAGGGGGCAGGATGCCTACCACCACTACCACCCTTAGCCAGGGGGGGCAGGATGCCCACCACTACTACCACCCTCACCCAGGGGGGGGCAGGATGCCTACCACTACTACCACCCTTAGCCAGGGGGGCAGGATGCTTACCACTACTACCACCCTCAGCCAGGGGGGCAGGATGCCTACCACTACTACCACCCTCACCCAGGGGGGCAGGATGCCTCACCACCACTACCACCCTTAGCCAGGGGGCAGGATGCCCACCACTACTACCACCCTCACCCAGGGGGCAGGATGCCTACCACTACTACCACCCTTAGCCAGGGGGGCACGATGCTTACCACTACCACCACCCTCAGCCAGGGGGGCAGGATGCCTACCACTACTACCACCCTTAGCCAGGGGGGCAGGATGCCTACCACTACTACCACCCTTAGCCAGGGGGGCAGGATGCCTACCACTACTACCACCCTTAGCCAGGGGGCAGGATGCCCACCACTACTACCACCCTCACCCAGGGGGCAGGATGCCTACCACCACTACCACCCTTAGCCAGGGGGGCAGGATGCCCACCACTACTACCACCCTCACCCAGGGGGGCAGGATGCCTACCACTAGTACCACCCTCACCCAGGGGGCAGGATGCCTACCACCACTACCACCCCCACCCATAGGATGGACAATGCATGACACAACCAGCACACCACAACCTAGGGAATGCAAGAAGAAGACATCCCCCAACACCATGACAAGCGTGTGTAGACTGTGTCAAATGCCTACAACACCGAACATGACTTCTAACATACAATGTGACCCCCTAGCACATGTGCCACACAAATATGTGTGTGGCACACACAACGCAAGCAGGCCATGACCATTGTGGCAATGGGGTCCAAACCCCCATCATCACAGTGACCAAAAGGCAAGTGTGGGGTCCATAGCTGCAGCACATTTTGAACATTGTGGCAATGGGGTCCAAACCCCCATCATCACAGTGACCAAAAGGCAAGTGTGGGGTCCATAGCTGCAGCACATTTTGAACATTGTGGCAATGGGGTCCAAACCCCCATCATCACAGTGACCAAAAGGCAAGTGTGGGGTCCATAGCTGCAGCACATTTTGAACATTGTGGCAATGGGGTCCAAACCCCCATCATCACAGTGACCAAAAGGCAAGTGTGGGGTCCATAGCTGCAGCACATTTTGAACATTGTGGCAATGGGGTCCAAACCCCCATCATCACAGTGACCAAAAGGCAAGTGTGGGGTCCATAGCTGCAGCACATTTTGAACATTGTGGCAATGGGGTCCAAACCCCCATCATCACAGTGACCAAAAGGTAAGTGTTGACAAAGTAAGAGGTGCAACTGCCAAACTGCATGGATGATTCCTGGTCACAGAACAACAAACACATCAGTGGCAAAGTAGTGTATGTGTCCCATTGCAACATAAATTGGGGGAGCCAAATCCTGCAGTGCAAATAAGACATAACTTTGGCCATGTGCAGACAAACAACACCCATGGGGGCTGACACCGTCAACAATCATCAATGACACAATGACAGAAGTGACCATCCGAATGCAGACCCACATATTTGCACCAATGGGCACACACATGCAGATACCCTGTGGAGACTGCAGATGTGAGGCGAACAGATACCATACCATGGCAGCAATGGGACACACAATGAACAATTAGCACCAAATGAGGGCTCCCGTCCCATCAGCCTGGTCATGGAAGTGCCAACGGAATCATCAGCACAGATCCAACACACTTGTATAGCAATGTTGCACTGACAACACAGATGAGTCCTTCCCCATTGATGCCCAAACCTGCATGTTCACTGGAGATGGCCACACGGTCAGGGAAGTAGACGAATAGAACAATGGCAGGCACAACAGATGTGCAGGGGTGGAAGCCACAGATGTGAAGTTTCCAATCTAAGTAGGAAATCTCATTGCCAAATACTGAACACATGACACCCTCAGATGCTGCTATGGATGACATGGATACACCACAGGATAGGACACATACCCCCTGGACCACATGGGTTCCTGCACAGTAACACTTCATTATCATGAGACCAAATATCACCATCACTGCAGCAAGGGCATTGTTAGCATCATCAACATCATGTACATCAGAAGCAAAAGCACTAGAGAACAGAAACTTGCTTTATTCATCATATGTGGCATTAAAAGTAGAAGTCCGGTAGAACATAAACAAAGGCCAATGGCCAGTCCATCAACAAAGTCACAAGTGGGTGACAGTGGCAGATGCCACCCTACACATGCCTGCACAAAACCAGGGACAATCCACTAGAAGGGGCAACCGGGGGGGTAGGCCATGCACCGCAGGGACAGGATCAGGGCTCACCAGGAGGAAGCAGGGAAGGGGTGGTGGGTGCTGGAGAGCCACTGACAACTGCAGTGGGGGTGTCTGACATGGTGTGTGCCGGCACAACTGGGGGCATGGCTCAGATGTTGTGGGTGCCGGCACGACTGCAGTGGACCCTGCAGATGGAGTGGACAGGTCCGCCACTGCAGTGCCCAAGTCAGACAGGGTGGTAGTGGACTCCACTGCAGTGCCTACCACCAGGGGAGGAGAATGGGGAACAGGCAAGGTGGGCTGGACAGAGGGGGAGGACACCCTCACCACATCAGTGGCACAGACAAGCACAGCGGGGGGTGTGGTGCTGGGAGAGCAAGTGGCAGGGGGAGAAGGCCGGAGCCTCTTGGGGATGGTATATCTGTGGGTGGGGGAACCTGGGGCAGGGTGTTGTGGGGGCACCTGTGGAGTGGGGGCCTGAGGGATGGAGGAAGGAGACCTGGTGCTTGAGCTGCAGGGCGGCGGCGGGGTCTTGCTCTTACCACTCCGGGGGGACTTGCGGGTGGGGGCCTCAGTCTGTCTGCGCCTGGGGGAGGGTGTCCGGGGGCAAGGGGCACTCTGCTCCATGTGGGGGCTTCCTCTTCCCCCTGGATGCTGGGGCAGCTGGATCGGAGGGGAAGAGGCCGAGGTCACTGAGGAAGAGGCGCTGGGTCTTTGGGGTTGCAGGTGAGGCAAGGGAGGGTGCTTTGGAGGGAGAGGCAACTGAGGACTGTGCAGTGCCCGTGGATGCGTGTGTGTGTACCAGGGCCCCATCCCCTGTGAGTCTGGTTTCAGTCCCCTGACTGTGCGTGCGTGCGTGTGCGTTTAGTTTGTGGCGTGTGTGTCTGTGTGCTGGATGTGTGTGTGCTGGTGTGTGCCTGTGCCGGTGTGTGTGTGCTTGGGACGGGCAAGGTGCTGGGGAGTGTGGATGGAGCAGAGGCAGGAGGGGTGAGGGACTGTCTGAGGAGGGACACTGCTGCCGTCAGGGAGGAGTCCATGGACCTGTTGCCCCTCTGTAGGTCAGACATGCCCGATGAGATGCCCTCCATGAACGACACCAGCTGAGTCAACAGTGCGGTGTGCGCATGGAGGACACTCAGCATGGCTGTCTGCCCTACATGGAGCTGGCGAAGGAGGTACACAGACTCCTCACTCAGGGCAGCAGGGGACACAGGGGCAGGGGGTGCGGTGCCTGGGCCAAAGGAGACACGCTCCCGAACATGGGAGCCTCCACGGACCTTGGGAATGGGAGCCGATGGGAGGGCGGTGGTGGTGCTGGTGGTGGCGGGGACAGCAACACTAGCTGGGGTGTGGTGGCTGCTGACACCCGCCTCCA
The DNA here is from genome assembly GCA_963921515.1 of Calotriton arnoldi. Classification (NCBI taxonomy): domain Eukaryota; kingdom Metazoa; phylum Chordata; class Amphibia; order Caudata; family Salamandridae; genus Calotriton; species Calotriton arnoldi. Next base: position 2,269,454 of record CAWUFW010000311.1, read on the forward strand.
CAAGGGAGTCATCCTCCGAGTTGCTCTGGTCCTCAGCTGAGGTGGATGGTGCTGAGGATTCCTCGGTGTGGCTCCCCTCGCCCTCCGTGCCACTGGGTCCCTCCGACCACTCCTCGGCTGCTGACCCAGTCTGGCTCTCTGGCTCCTCCTGGTCCGTGGAGCTGTCCCCTTCCGTGGACGTGGATGTATCTGCAAACAATGGGGAAACAGACAGACATCAGTCACCTGCACCAAACGCACACACCACTGTGAGCACAGCACATCACAGAGCAAGCCCTGGCATCATTAGTTGTACATTGCTAAAAGTGCCCTAACTGAACAGGAGAAGCCAATTGTCAGTCTGATGCCAAGCATGGCACTCACATCCCACATGGCCTTGCACCCATCTGTCTGGTGTCTGTTGGATTGCAACACCCCAGTGTGGACACATGCACCAAGTACACAGTAGTTGGACAGTGCAGAGGACACGGTGTGGACACATCACAGCTCTTGCCACTGAGTCAGTACAGGTTTCCGGATGAAAGGGATGCCCAGAGTCAAATAGGAAATGCATGTGATGCATACCAGCGACAGACACCATGATGCACCCATGTCCTGATAGCCAGCGCCACTATGGTGTGCATGTAGCACATGTCACTCCCCTGCAGGACCACAAATAAGTTGACACATGCCATGGCAGAGGCATGACTGCTAAGTCATACATCACTGTCTCAGTGATGTATGACTTGGCAGCCAGACAACAACACTATGCACTGTGTCACAATAGTAGGTCATTGGGAATGCAAGTCCTGGAGCTGCACAAGTGCACATGTACATCCCCCACACAACACATCATCTCAACCCTCATCTGTCCAGGTCACACCTATTGGACATATGGGAGACCTGTGACACTACCCTCTGAACCTGAGCCCCTCACAATTTGCTGTGAATGGGGAACAGCTGCCTGAACATCACATTCGCATACCCCAGTCTGCACGGGCAGCTGATCAAACACCTATGTGACACACAAGTATCGTCTCCTATGGTCACATCTCCAGGGGCATGCTGAGCCCCTACCAAGAAACACCCCAGCAGTCCTGGCAACTAATCCACAGCACACTGACACAGAGGCAGACACCTGAGGGGTCAAATCACTGTGCACAATGTGTCAGCTGATACACGGGAGTGGGAGTACAGAGTGCATTGCATGGCCTGGAGTAGGCATGACTGTCCTGCTCCACATGAATGAGGGATGTGCCCTGGACAGTGGATAGCTGGCTATGTATGTGTGACACACGTAATCTGCACACTCCTGGGGCCCAAACATTGTTCCCACCCGCTGCATGGGCGTGTGCCACATACCCCAGGCACATGTGGTGGCTCAGCTCAGCAAGTGGAACGCATATCAAAGCAACACGCAGATCACATGTCCAAACCCAGGCGTTGTGTGAACAATGGACCCACCCATGATGCCCACAACAGAGTTAGGGAAACAGATGCTGTCCCCCACCTTTAGTGAAGCAAACTGCAAGGACACAGTCCCAAGTGACACAATTCCCTGAATGTAAGGGCCACACCTGGGTATCAGATGAGCAGTGGGCAGTGCACAATAGAGGGACATGGCTCCTGGACAACATGACTGCTGCACTGTGGCAGTTGAACCAGGCCAGAGGAGGGCACAAAGCATGTGATACAGAGTTCACAGTGCAGTCTTTGACTCACCCCCTCCTTGCTGCTGTCTGGCCTTCAGCTGCCCATCCAGGTCTGGAAACACCACCGCCAGGATCTGGAGCATGTGGGGGTCAGGGTCCGTGTTCCGCCCCTCCTGCGAGGAGGCGACAGCTTCAGCTGGACCCGTGCAATCCTCCGGGTCCAGCCCCGAAGGTCCTGCCACCTCTTCTGGCAGTTGCGGATCCGGCACTTGTAGACCCCCACGGACCGGACAGCCCGGACGATGTCCTTCCAGATTTCCTGCTTCCGATGGGCATTAACCTGTCAGGATGACAAAGTGAAAAGGCCATTACCACACATGCAACATATCCGTGCATGACACAGTTGTATATACATGTCTCAATCACAGGGGCACATGATGGACACAGGCAGTGGAAAGCTGACCATGGACAGTTTGCCAGACGTCACTACATGGTATCATTGCATGGGAAGTAAAACCATGTTCAAATGCACTGTCACTGCACCATACCTGTCCAGTGCAAGTCACTACACACTATGGGGGGTGACAACTACTCAGTGAGCCTGCTAGCCAGTGGCGTGCAGACTCTCAGCCTTGCTAGTCACACAAAATGCACATTCAGAAAGGCAGTGCACAGAACACTCACCTGCTCCCCTGGTGTCCCATACAGCTTGCTGTACTGTGGAAGTAGGCTGTCCAGCAGGGCCTGGTTCTCTTCAAGGCTGAAGGCTGGGGCTCTCTCCACAGTACGTGCCATTGCAGGGTCCAGAGGGGCAGAGACAGCAGCAGTGCAGTGGCAGATGTCGTCCTGGAGCATGTAGTGCAGGCAAGTGAGCTCTCAGGGGAACAGCCAGCAATATATATGTGCTGGAGAGGCAGATACTGTCCCTTGTGTCCAAAGTGATAGGTCCAAGTCGTTTGCATCTTCTGAATCTGGCCAATCCATGGAATAGCAGCACCAAAACACGCCCACAGCATCCTTCAAATCCTCAACTTCATGGCATACATGATTTTGCAACATTGTTGTGGGTGACCAACTGAATTTCCAGCAACCGACTCGTTCGAAATTCGAAAACGCGTCCGTTGCCAGGCAAGCCCATTGTCAATGGGTGCGCACCGATCGGTCCATTGCGGTACAACGCGCACAGGGGTACAACGCGTACCCGCACACATTGAATGCAATGGGCCGGCCGGAGGCACCGATCGGTCCATTGCGGTTCAACGCGCACAGGGGTACAACGCGTACCCGCACACATTGAATGCAATGGGCCGGCCGGAGGCACCGATCGGTCCATTGCGGTACAACGCGCACAGGGGTACAACGGGTACCCGCACACATTGAATGCAATGGGCCGGCCGGAGGCACCGATCGGTCCATTGCGGTTCAACGCGCACAGGGGTACAACGCGTACCCGCACACATTGAATGCAATGGGCCGGCCGGAGGCACCGATCGGTCCATTGCGGCACAACGCGCACAGGGGTACAACGCGTACCCGCACACATTGAATGCAATGGGCCGGCCGGAGGCACCGATCGGTCCATTGCGGTACAACGCATCACTGTACATGTGACTGGCATATGTCAGCATGCCTGTCTCAGATGGACATATGCCAGCCACAGATAGCTCCCAGGGAGTGAGGGGCACACCTACATCACGACAGCCTGTCCAAACCTTATCATAAGGCATGTAAGGATGCATTTCCTATTGTGTGTATGTTGGTGTACATGTTGTCCTGTGGGTGTCACCTGTGGGCAGCCACCCCCAGGCTGTGCACGTGTTCATGGGGACAGGATCCTGGATGTTACGTGTACGTGACCACTGTGATGTGCAACTGTTCATATCTGTGCATGTGCCATGGTCACATTTCACAGTGGTGTATGTGTATGTCATGTCACATACCCCGTGAGTCCCATGTGGGATGGTATGTTTGAGCCAGGGTGTCCCAGTGGCACAATAGTGATGGTCCTCCACAGTCTTTGTGCATGTAGTGTGTCTCTGATTTCATGTGCACAATGGGAGACAGTCTCCACATCCACGTTGTGTGTGCATGGACTCTGATGTTGTGCGTGTGTGTCACAGACGTCCATGTCTGTCCTGCCGTGGCAAGTGGGGCCACTACCTGTGGGGGTCATGGTTGTTTTGCTGTGGTGTATACATGATACTCCATGTAATGCCAGTGTCCATGTGGCATTACAGGGTCCCTGGGAATGTACCTGTCGTTGAGCTGTGGTGCCTGGGGCACATCTGTCCTCACATGTCACTGTGGGGGGTTATTGTGACACGGCAGCAGGAGATGGGAACTGTGACACGGCCTCATGATATCCAATGGGCCAACCTGGGACAAATTGATGCCACCTGTTGGACCGTGTTGACAGATGTTGGCCATGTATGTACCATACATGTCCTTCCGGTACTGCACACTTCATGTAGTTGTGCCTCATAATGATGTATGTTGGGATCTTGAGTGTGTTCAATGCCGCATATGTGGGGTGACTGACAATCTTGCTTACTTCTCCTCTGCACTGCAGGGCTCCTGCTGTCCATCGGCCATTCCCAGACCTGGCAACGATGGTGGAACGGGACAGCATCCGACGGTACCGCTTCACCAGGCAGCTGATTGAGGATTTGGCAGTGCAGTTGTCCCCACATTTGCAGCCTGGCCGGCCGTATCCTACAGTGCTGACCCCCAAGGTGAAGGTGATGGCAGCCCTACACTTCTTTGCCACTGGTACCTTCCAACATACTGTGGCGACTGCTGGTGGGATGTCACAGACCATGTTCAGCCGTGTGCTCCGCGATGTTTTGGCGGCAATGTTGCTCTTCCTGAACCGGTACATCTATTTCCCTAGACTGCGACGACTCACTGACGTGAAGAGTGACTTTTATGCCCTGGGGAGGATGCCGCATGTAATTGGCTCCATTGATGGGACACATGTGGCTTTGGTACCACCACAGGCCCAGGAGCAGGCCTACAGGAACCGCAAGCACTACCACTCGGTCAATGCACTGGTGGTGTGTCTTGCAGACATGACCATCACACACGTGTGTGCCCGTTTCCCTGGTTCAGCACACGATGCCTTTGTGATGAGGAGTAGTCGCATCCCCAGGATGATGGCACAGATGCAGAACCAGCGTGCCTGGCTTGTCGGTGTGTACTGACTTTGTGCCATTGTGTGTGATCTGATCTGTAGTATTCCGCCCACTTTTCCAAGTCAGCTAATGTGCACTTGTCTGTCCGTAGGTGACTCGGGATACCCCAACATGCCGTGGTTGCTGACACCCCTCAGGAACCCTGTGACACCTGCCCAGATGCGCTACAATGAGGCACATGGTCGGACCAGGAGAGTGATTGAGCGGACCTTTGGTCTCCTGAAGAGCCGCTTCCGCTGCCTGGACAAGACCGGAGGGTCCCTCCCATATGCCCCTGCGAAAGTGTGCAAGATTATCATCGTCTGCTGCATGCTCCACAACCTGGCAGTGCGGAAGGAGTTGCCTCTCATCCAGGATGACAATGACCAACATCCGCCACCTGTGGAGGATCCTGGCCTGGACCACGATGCCAGTGACGATGATGATGATGATGATGGTGATGGTGATGTCCGCACACAGCTCATCACCAACTTCTTTAGCTGAATGTGAGTATCCTGAGGTGTCATGTCAATGATGTGAGTTGGCATGATGTGTGGGTGGTGCTCTGGTGCTGTTGGAGTGTGTCCATGGGCTACTTGACTGGATGTGTGTTGCGATGTGTGGTGACAGGTGGGCTGTACTCCCCAACAGTGTTGACATGCTAACTTGGTTCTGGGTGGGTATCTTGTAACATGTATTGTGCATGAGTTTTGCTGTTCTGTCCTGTACTCCATTGCTTTTGACTGTGTGTCATTTCTGTCCTTCACAGGTACTTTCAGATTTGTTTGGTCAACTGTGTCCACCGACGACGTGATTGCACATCCAGGCTGGTAGCTGTTGGGTCCCTACAGGTGATGTGCGCCACACCCATGGACTTCCTTCCGTCTACAGTTGTTGACTGTGTGCCCGCTGCCAGGTGGGGTTACCTTGCATCTGAAGTGGTTACGGCATGTTGCAACTGTGTAATAAACCTGTGCTTCACTTTGTGATGTGCGTTGTCTGTGGTCACACATTTGACTGCCATTTGCTTACTGCACCTGTGGGCTACTTGACTACAACTGGGAATGGGTGTGGTGTCTGTGCATTGCACCGTCTTCCCTGGCAACATCAGTGTAGACAATGAGTCAGATGGCCTAGGTGTGTATGTGTTGTGTAGCCCTGGTGGTGTGTCTCCCTCATGTGTGTCACGTTGCCTGTACTCACATGCCTGTGTTGTCCTTGCTGTTGCAGTTCGCATACACAGTGTAATTTTGCAGTTCATCATCCCCATAACAGCACCCACGTTGGAATCACGACAGAGGCAAGTATGGTGTATTAGTGTGTTTATTGTGATACATTTGTGTTAATAGTGCATAGGATGGGTTGTGCTGTACATAAATCTTGCAATCCCAAGTTCCTAGGTGAATTGAAAGTCCGGGTAGACAGGATCCCCAGTATCGGGGCCACAGTTGTCTGACACATTGGTCCAACTTGTACTCCCCATGCAATGTGTGGGAGTAGTGTTGCCGTCAACAGGGTGAACAGTCTGTGCACAAAGGCGAACATCCAGAACAGGTTCAGGCTTCCTGGGAGTTGCGCTTGGCCATCGGCCTCTCACTTTTCCCTCCTCGGACGACCACTCTTCTTGGGGGGCCCTCAAGTGCAGGCTGCTGCGGTGCAGGGGACTCTCCGCCAGAGTCCTCCTCCCTCCCTGTGGCAGTTGCAGTTTGTTCGGCACCAGATGTTGTTGGCACACAGGGAGGTGTGGACTGGTTGCTGTTCATCTGGCGGAGGCATTGTAAAATGTCCCTGTGCACCGCCGTCATCTCATGCAGTGCATCCCACTTGGACTCCACGCGGGACATGTGTGAGTCCACACGGGACATGTGTGACTCCACGTGGGACATGTGGGAGTCCAAGCGGGCATGATGGGCAGCCTGCTGCTGTTTAATGTCTCTGAGGAGCCCCACTACCTGGCTGAGCTCTCCGGTGCTGGACTGGTACGCATCAGCTATGCGTACCAGTTGTGGGTCATCATGCACACCAGCAACGTCTGCAAGCAGCGACCTTCTGTCTCCCACCCCTCCCACCACCCCTGCTGACATGTGCAGTGTGTGCAGTGGCACGCACAGATAACCCTGGTCCACCTTGGGGGTTGGTGGTGGTGGTGGTGTCCATGGCCCCAGGTTGGTCCAGGGTCACTGTGCTGGTGTTGCTCCTTATTCTGTCCATGTCGGCAGGGATGGTATTCGTGGTGACAGTCGTTGGAGGGGTGGGTGCAGGGGGTGCAGCTGGTGGTCCTGCTGGTGCTGCAGCTGGTGGTCCTGCTGGTGCTGCATGTTGACTTGCACCGGATGTGCCAGGTTGTTCTTCATCGTCCGAGGAGGACAGAGGCTGTACGACGCCAGTGAGCTCGGCATCCTCTTGAGCCTGGGACTGGGACTCCTCAGCGTCTGCTGCTGTGTCCCCATCATCACCTGTTTTTGGGAGACACAAACAATGTATGTCATGTTTCTGCAGGCATCAATGGTTGACACACATGACAGTTGTGACTGTGCCTCTGGGTGCGGGCCTGTACATTGCATTGTCCTAAGTCGTCACAGTCCGGGGTTGATATTGGTGTGGCACATTGTCCTGCATTATTTGGGCATTTCTATGTATTTTCTGGGGTGTGAACATGGTCTGCATTGGTTGTGTTTGGTTGACAGCCGGCCCTCCTTCCCACCCACCCAGCCAGTCAGTTATCCCACCATGGAACGTGCTTGCGTTGCAGGGAGTGTAAGTTGTCTCTCAGGATGTCAGTCAGTGGTGTCCTGCTGTTTGTTGGTGCACATTTGCCAGCAGGGCCTTGTGCTCCCACAGCAGTAGCCAGTGTCAGCCATCTTGTGAGTCCTTCTCCACTTCCTGTGATGTGAGCATGGTTCAGGGTGGTGTTGATGGGACAGTTGTGGGGGTGACCAATATCAGTGACTGCGACTCCCATCATGCTATTGCCTCCACCCCCTTCCCAGCATGCCCATGCTTCCTTCCTTTTGATTCTGCTTCCCTGTGGGGTGGGCTGGCTGTGCTGACAGGATGGCTGGGAGTGTTGTCCTGGCAGTTGTTTGGCTAAGAGTCCCAAGAGTGTCCCTGTGCTTCACACAACATAACCCAGGGTGGTGGTTCTTTGTGGGATCTTGTGTTAGGATGGGGGCATTGCATTCTACCAAGTGGGTACTGTGGAGTTTGTGTTGGGGTGTGTGTGAGGGGAGGTGCTTGTGACTATGGTTAGTGCTGCAAGTCCTCCTTCCCACCCAGCCAGCCAGCCAGCCAGTTATCCCACCATGGAACGTGCTTGCGTTGCAGGGAGTGTAAGTTGTCTCTCAGGATGTCAGTCAGTGGTGTCCTGCTGTTTGTTGGTGCACATTTGCCAGCAGGGCCTTGTGCTCCCCACAGCAGTAGCCAGTGTCAGCCATCTTGTGAGTCCTTCTCCACTCCCTGTGATGTGAGCATGGTTCAGGGTGGTGTTGATGGGACAGTTGTGGGGGTGAGCTATGTCTGTGACTGCGACTCCCATCATGCCATTGCCTCCACCCCACTTCCCAGCATTCCCTTACTTACTTGCTTTTGTGTGGAGTTCAGTGTGTGTGGGTGTGAGAGCAATGGCAAGATGGCTGACAGTGGTGTCCTGCTGTTGGTTGGTGTGCAGTACCCAGCATGCCCTTGTGCTCCCCACGACACAGCAACAGTGTCAGACATCTTTGATGGGCCTTTCCACTCTCTGTGGGATGTGCATGCGTGAGTGTGAGCTTGCTGGGCCATGTGGTGGGGGATGTAGAGCTGTGACTACGACTCCCATCATGCTATTGCCTCCTCCCCCTTCCCAGCATGCCCATGCTTCCTTCCTTTTGACTCTGCTTCCCTGTGGGGTGGGCTGGCTGTGCTGACAGGATGGCTGGGAGTGTTGTCCTGGCAGTTGTTTGGCTAAGAGTCCCAAGAGTGTCCCTGTGCTTCACACAACATAACCCAGGGTGGTGGTTCTTTGTGGGATCTTGTGTTAGAATGGAGGGCATTGCATTCTACCAGGTGGGTACTGTGGAGTTTGTGTTGGGGGGGGGTGAGGGGAGGTGCTTGTGACTATGGTCAGTGCTGCAAGTCCCCCTTCCCACCCAGCCAGCCAGATATCCCACCATGGAACGTGCTTGCATTGCAGGGAGTGTAAGTTGTCTCTCAGGATGTCAGTCAGTGGTGGCCTGCTGTTTGTTGGTGCACAGTTACCAGCAGGGCCTTGTGCTCCCCACAGCAGTAGCCAGTGTCAGCCATCTTGTGAGTCCTTCTCCACTCCCTGTGATGTGAGCATGGTTCAGGGTGGTGCTGATGGGACAGTTGTGGGGGTGAGCTATGTCTGTGACTACGACTCCCATCATGCCATTGCCTCCTCCCCCTTCCCAGCATGCCCATGCTTCCTTCCTTTTGATTCTGCTTCCCTGTGGGGTGGGCTGGCTGTGCTGACAGGATGGCTGGGAGTGTTGTCCTGGCAGTTGTTTGGCTAAGAGTCCCAAGAGTGTCCCTGTGCTTCACACAACATAACCCAGGGTGGTGGTTCTTTGTGGGATCTTGTGTTAGGATGGGGGCATTGCATTCTACCAGGTGGGTTCTGTGGAGTTTGTGTTGGGGGGTGTGTGAGGGGAGGTGCTTGTGACTATGGTCAGTGCTGCAAGTCCCCCTTCCCACCCAGCCAGCCAGTTATCCCACCATGGAACGTGCTTGCATTGCAGGGAGTGTAAGTTGTCTCTCAGGATGTCAGTCAGTGGTGTCCTGCTGTTGGTTGTTGCACAGTTGCCAGCAGGGCCTTGTGCTCCCCACAGCAGTAGCCAGTGTCAGCCATCTTGTGAGTCCTTCTACACTCCCTGTGATGTGCGCATGGTTCATGGTGGTGTTGATGGGACAGTTGTGGGGGGGGCAATATGTGTGACTGCGACTCCCATGATGCTATTGGCTACACTGACTTGGCCAGCATACACAGAATTCCTTCCTTTGAGTGGTCTTCACTGTGTGTTGGTGTTGTTGTGGTGGCTACATGTGTGGATGTGTTTGTTAGTTCTATTTGTGCCACTGCCTAGCTGTAGTTGTGGTTGTGTTTGTACATGTGTTGGCACAGTTGGATGTGACTTTTTTGATGGCATGTGTTGTGTTTATCTGACTGACATACACATTTTGGGATGATTCTGTTCTAGTTGCTGTGTAATTGCTATGAGTGCATGGTTTGACTCTCCCCTTGACAGTGATGTGTGTGTTTTGTGGCAGTATATTGTGTACATTTGTTGTGTATTCACCAGGCTCTGGGATGTCCTCTAGTCCATATACGCTCACTGGCGGAAGGATGGCCCGCACCTTCTCCTCCCAGGGCCTGAGGTATATTGGCTTGGCAGGAGGGCCACTGCCGGTGTGTTGGCTGTTGATGTAGTCTTTCTTCAGCATGTCCCGTACCCTCCTGCGCACGTCATACCACCTGTTCTGGATGTCCGTCTTTGTGCGCCGACATGGTGATTGGGCGTTCACCCTGTTGATGATCCTCTCCCACATCTTGGTTTTCTGCGACATGGGGGTCTGTTGGACCAGTGTGCCAAACAGCTGTGGCTCCACCCTGAGGATCTCGTCTACCATGACTTCCAATTCACTATCTAGGAACTTGGGATTCTTCTTGGGGGGCATGGTGATGGGTGGTGATGGTGGGTGATGTGTGTGTTGGTGTGCAGGTGAGGGTGTGTGAGTGTGTGTTTTGCTGGGTGTATGTGAGGTAGGTATTTGTTGGTGTGCTGATGGTGTGTGGCTTCTGTGAGGGATGAGCTGTGGGTGTGTGGTTGCTTTCTCTTGGGTGCTGGCAGTGGAATGGCATTTGCAAAGGCTCATGGTAGTGATTTGTGTCCTTTATATAGGTGGAGTTGTGGGTGTGTCTTTGTTCTCTGTCCACACCCCCCCCAGTATTTATTGGCTTGGTAATTGATTGTTTGGCCTTTTTTTGGGTGATTTTTCCTTTGTGCTGTTTGTGTATGTTGGAAACGTTCTTGTGACCGAGTCGGACCCTGCATTGGTCTCGTACGGTGTTCTCCGTTTCGTTCACGCTGTGTTTGTGCAGTTTTCTATGCTGCGTATGCGTCGGTCGCGGTGTATTGTGTTGCTTCGGCTCGGTTTTGTATGCGTGTCGGTCGTACGGCTTGTCCTCCGTCCGACTCGCTCGTGGTTTTCGTGCCTTGCATCGTACTTTGCGGTTTGGAGTTCGCGTGTACGTTTCGGTCCGATTTGTTCCGGGTGCGTGTCGGTCGGTTGGATTTGCGTGTTTTTCCGGCCGGATTGCTGCTTTCCGTGCGGCTTGGTCGGTCGACTTTGTTTCGGTAAGTGTCGGTCGGATTTTTCGCGCCTTGCATCGTACTTGGCGTGTCGTGCGCCACGGGTACGTGTCGGTCGGTATTTTTTCCGGACCCGAGTCGGTCGGTGCTTTTTCCGGCCCGAATCGGAATCGACCCCATAGTGATTAAACTCCAACCTTTCTCCTTTCCATTCTTTCCTTTCTTATCCCCTCACCTTCAAGTCCTCAATCAACAAAGGATCTCTCTTCACTCACTAATGCTGACCTCCTCCAAGATGGAGATTCTCTAATTCACCTTGTACCATATTCAATATGATAGTCTGTTCATCTGACTCGTGCATGCTACATCCTTCATCCAGAAATCTTGGAATGATTTTTAGCTCCAGCATTTACCTAGTATTCTTTATGTTGACTACAACCACAGTGAGGTAGCAAGTGCACCCATTAATATCTGCTCCCACTTCTCCATCTGTTTGATCCGGGGCTCGGTCGCTGCGCTAGTAAAGATTAAGTTTGGTTACTGTAACTGCATCGTTGTCGATCTACCTCAGTTTTCATTCACATCCCTGTTCCTATTGGAGCAGGGTCAAGGCTGGTTCGCATATGGCTGGTTCTAATCCGGGGTGGCATGGTGGGTAAAAGAACAATGGATTGAAATGCTACCCCAAGCGATTACCAGTGGTTAGGCAAATTGCAAACACTCCCCCCATCACCTTTTGTGTGTTTGATCTTAGTTGTTTTTATATAGGGAATAACATTATAGTCTTTTAAATCAAATGCAAGAGAAGATTTTGTGCAGCACGTCTCCTGAAGTCATGCATTTCAAGGTGCTCTCATATGTGATAATGAAGAAAAAGGAGGTAAGGTGTAATAAAATAATTACCTAGTATTGAGCCTGGCCCTTTCTATAGGGTCACCCCAGATTTTTACCATTGTTTGCTGAACCCATTTTGTTGGGTTTTAAGACTGCACTTTTCCCTGCTAAACAGTGGTAAAGTGCTTGTGCTCTCTCTTTTAATTATGGTAAAATTGGCCTGCACCTAATTGTTACCTTTAATTTGCTTCTAAGTCTCAAGTATATGGTACTCCATGTACCCTGGGCCTGTAAATTAAATGCTACTAGTGGGCTGTAGCACTCATTGTACCAGCCACTAATGTAGCCCTTTAAAACATGTCTCAGACATGCCACTGCAGCCTGTAGGGCAGTTTTAAACTGCCATTTTGACCTAGCAAAATAAACCTTTGTGGGGCCTAAACCTTCCTGTTTAATACTTATAAACCACATATAAGGTAGGCCCTAAGGCTCATAGGGCAGGGTGCATAGCATGTAAAATGTAGAGCATGTGTGTTTAATTTTTACATGTCCGGACAGTGACTCCTAAAATTCTTTTTCACTCTTGTAAGGCCTGTCTCTCGCATATTCCAACACTGGGTTACCTTGTTTCAAATAATAAGTGTTAACTTCAGATTGGGCGCAAATAGAGAAATGATGTTTACACTCAAATGAATTGTAGTTTTAAATCCTGTTAATGGTGAAGTTGGACTTTAGATTATAATTTTGAAACACTGTCCACAGAATTATGCTTGGGAACATAGGACCATAGTAGGCAGGGACTGAGTCATCCTACCACCTGAGTACCCATGAGCCCGGGACCGACTACCTAGTGTCTCACTTGCCCTCCTACTCACACACAGAGGAACGAACAAGTGATTAGACACCCGAGAACACAACACTCCCGACCCTCTCAGGAATCGCGGTTACAGGACACACCCTTTCGCTCTCACACTCGTACTAGTCCACAATAAGTTCTGACAGAGACACGAAGAAAGTTTAAAATGTTTATTTTAACTATTGTGCTCTAGTATGCAGTATACGTGCCACAACAAGTAGGAAAATGCCTAGTACAAATATGGTCAGCATATCAAGTAGTCCGTAAATCATAAATGGAGCTGTCATTATATACGACAGTGTAGCCTACCCTCCCTCCCCTTCTACAGAAGCAAAATGATTATATATCAGAAGATCTCTGGATGTTAGCAGCAGACCCCATACCTTAGTTTACACAGATGAAAGTTTTACATCTCAGGTGCTGTCACGATCCTTCCCCTGGAAAAGGTCCCTCTCCAAGTGTGTGTTTCCTATATGTGCATACCTATATGACAAACGTACGTGTTCCCAAACAACAGCAGCATTTGCCTGTTTTGTCTAGGTGCTGGGGCCTGACCAGATCAGAATAACAAGGGGCATTGTTGTTCAACCTTGTCTACATGTTCAGACTAAATCCCAGGAAAAAACAGAAAGCAAAAGCGACACTGTGTTCTGTGTGGAAGCACAGTGTGGCACAAAGCAAAATATGTTTTTAGAGTAATGTGTGCAAAGCAGAGGACAGCCTGCAACGTGCTCATGCTAACATAGGGAGAACGACAATGGGCCTGCATGGGACTTATGACACCCTCCCCTTGGTCAGGACAGTAGCACTGAATGACAACAGAAATAAGATGATAAGCAGAACCAAAGCGCATAACCCATTGCAGTACGAGAGCGTCTGAAAAATAGTATTGCCGAATGAAAAGGAAAGTTTTGTACGCAAAAATATATCCAACTACAGCGTATCGCCGGGACCCAGAATGTAAGATACCAAATGGAACAAAGTCAATTCCAGTAAGATATCCGAGCCATCCAATTGTGCAGGTCAAAGGAACAAACATGCTTTTGGTTTCCAGTTGTCGATAGGACCACCCACGGAGAACTTGTGTTGACTTCGATGAAACTGAGATCCAGGAGACACTGTGCAGTTGCACAGGGCCCAGCTCTGGCCACCATCCCCAAAGCTGGGTTGTACACAAGCAGCATACAGAAGGAACAGTCCTGGTTATGGGCCACTAAGGGACCCATCAACAGTTCGAAATGAAGGGCAGCATGAGATGGGGTTGCAAGGCAGATATCCAGGGCTCACTGAAAGGGGCACCGGATGCAATAAAACACAGGTTGTACACAGGTGAAGTAAGCATATCGGAAAGTTAGACAAAATTTGACATCTAGAGCATCTAGGGGCACCATTCCAAAAAGTTGTAGCATTCGCTCATGGTACAGCTGCAGTGATGCCTGTCTGGGCAGAACCACAGATGGAGCAGCCATTGTGGAATAGAAAGAACAGCATGATGATGCCGCAAATCAAGATGAGCAGCAGCGGGAACCCAACAAATACGCTGGAAAAAATAGAATGTATAAAAGCTTGGATTACTCCAAAAATAGTTTGAAAAGAAGTCACGAGGCGGGAGCCCATGAATTTAAAAAAGTGTGCGAGGCCTGTGGTATCAGACGCATTAAATATTTGATGTATAGATTCCCCGAAATGCAGGGGGAGATTTGTGTTCAGTAATGATTGTTTCACTAGATGTTCTCGCCACCTCCAATTCGAAGGTTCTCACGTACTGAAGTGAGAGCAACTTCTTGTTGAAACAATTGTCTGTTTAGCTTATTGAAATCTGTTTTCAGGGTTGGAATGGAATGCCACAACAAACTATCTACACTCCCATGTGGAGGGGGAAACAGGATGTCGTTGCAACAAGTAACTAACTGAGAATCAGACACCACGTATGGGATTCCCGCCCGCAGACCACAACAGTCGTGATTATTAAGAACAAGATAACTGTCATTTGAAAGCAATGTGAGGGTGGGAATAATTGCGGGAACTGGAGTCCCTTTCAAATAACAAGCCAGATTGGGGGCAGAAACATTACAGGCGCTGTGGATTTTTACATGTTGACACACAATGGAAAGTCCAGCAGTGGAATCACATAGTTCGCCTGTAAGAAAAATCTCTCTTTCAGCCCGTTGACAACGATACACAAAAGGCAGTTACCATAACTCATGTGTGTAACTTCTCCCAAGGGGTTCATATCTACCTATAGGGAAGTGTTTCACACAGGCAGTAATGAAACATCGAGATGGGCAACGAGATAATCCTGTGTATTAACCAAACCGCAGAATGAGTTTTTTCTACAATGAAGAGAAGCTGTTTGAGTTTTTCTATGTGTAGCATGGTATAACTAGCGTCTTTTATAGCCATTAATTGCTGGTTGCATGTTAAATTGAATGGTAAGAACAATGCACTACAATTCAGTTAATGCCAAGGCACGCGCCCATTAGTAAGTGTTTGCATTGTTCAACCAAATTGCATAACTGATCTAAGTTGATTTTGACCATGATACAAGGTAGACACTTCATTCTGTACAATATCAATAACAGAAGACACAATATTATCTAAAGTATAAATACGAGATGATAAAGTATTAGTGATGTTGTCAACAACAGCAAGCACTTTTTCTAAATTGCCCTGATCAATTTGTCCTAAACGCACAGCAGCTTCCATTTGCGACAATTTCCAAAATTCATTATATGCAGCATAAACAAATTGTTTCGAACGAGGGGATTTTGGACCCAAAAGGAAATCAGAAAGGTTTATGTCGTCCGATAAAAGTGAAAGATGTTGTTTCAAGGGAGACAGTGTGGAATGTTCTAACCATTGTTGACATAATTTACCTACAGAATAAGTGGTAACAGTGTTGAAATGTGGGTAACGTGGATCAGGTCTATTTAATGTAAACCCTGAAGCAGTGTTCACGAAACGAGAATGACAAACATTCATGTTCAAAGGCCATAATGACCATCCAGATGGAGCTATCAGTTGAATTAAATGTACCATTTTGTATCATACTATTTAGTTGGTCTTCAGTATAATTTGTATAAGATTGCCAATTATCAAACAGGGCCAAGGACAGAATAGTGGGAGTTTTCATTTATTTAATCTTAGCCAACCCCAGACAAGTAGTCTGTTGGACAGTGTCATTAAGAAAAATAATTTGAGCAGGTATCAGACATGCACGGAATAAAGATTCAATACCTTGGACCTGCCAGGACTTAGTACCCTATACTGATTTCAAATCGATATTGTCTTTCCAATAATCATATCCTTTCAGGGCTAAGTTGTCAATAAAATGAGATGCATAAATTAACTTGGTCTGAGTAAGCATGTATTTTTTTTGAAAGATTGGAAGACAATTTAAAATAATATGATACCGGATCCGAAAGGTTATAGCCGGTAAAATAAGTGTACTTCATCTTTTGTGTGTTGGAACTACCCTGGGATGGAGTTGGGCAATGCTTCCACTGACTGAGTATAATTAAATTGGGAACCCTGTCCATTTGCTCTGTGCAGGAAATGATGTCCATAATGTTGATAACAGAACAAATTGGCATAGTTAGCAGAATTCAAATATAAATCCTCAGAATCGAAAACAGTGTAATATTGCAATTCCGAAAATATTTAATTCACAGCATTGACATCCCAATCATCTGTTTGCAACCCAGGAATTATCACATCACCCATACCAACACGGAATACATATGGCATCTGTAGGGTCTCCATAGGACCGATTATATCGAATGGTACTTTATCCAATACAATTCCAAGAGTGACTGGGACCGCTGAAATGTTAACAAGGGACTGGTCTCTTTTCATTTTATGTGAGGAGGAATGTGGGGCCAACACCCCATCTACAAGTTCTGCAGCAGAACGTTCTGGGAGGTTGTGGCCTTCAATCAAAAGGAAAAAAACTGTCAAAAATCCAATCCACATGAGCAGAAGTATCATGGAAAACATGATCCGGACGTACGTCCAAGGTGGAACCAGATAAGTGCGTTTTAATCAAGATATGAACACACAAATCCCCGCTGGTGGTGGGGATAAAACTGAAGACAACAAAGAATTGTCCGAAGAAAAATTATCTTGATCGATATAGTAACCAGAAGAACTCAGGTGAAATAACTGAGGCTGGGATTCTGGATTTGAACTTGAGGCTTGCACTCCTGTAGGGGACTCCAGGGTGGATCAGAATAAATGATTTCCATTATGGAGAGTGTAGAAGGTAAAACAGATACCAGGTCAACTGAAGACTCGACATCCCCCTCCGGCAGCCCTGGAGAATCAGAAGGAACGGAGCTCACAGGCTGTAAAGGAATATCCCGTCCTGGGAGACCGCGAGGCATACTATGGAGTATGGCCATATGGTGTAACTTGACATGTTCAATAGAAACAAAGTGATAATCTTTGTATCCAGGCAAAGGAGGTAAAAATAACAGTTCGGGTACCCTGAAGACCAAGCACTGGAACAGGAGCACAGTAGGAGGGACCAAATTCTTTCTTGATCGCCACCTTTTCACGGACTAGATCACCAACTTTTGGGAGCCAGCCTGAAACAGGAATCAGAACTGCTGCTTCTTCAGGCAAAGTTGAGGGCAAATGGGTTTTAGCCAGAGCATCATAACACTTTTGTAGATCCTGTAAGACAGCACAGTGGTTATCTACGTCAAATGTTGCGGCAACCGCCACAACGTCTAGACCCTCAGGGTCTGGAACAAACATCTTGATACCAAAAAGCATTTTATACAGGGTCCGCTGATCCAGAGATCTTCTTGGGAGATTATTAAGGGCACGTTGAACCCCATAAAGGTGAGTTAACCAGCCACGGCCTGTACCCAATACCCTTGCTGTTAAAGATTGCTTTAAGTCACAGTTCATCCGCTCCACAACAGAATTGCCCTCTGAACTATATGGAGACGAGAAATGCACCCTTACTCCCATGGACGTCATCGAATCACGGTAAGCCTTAGAGGCAAAAGCCAGACCTTGGTCTGAATGGAAAGCACCCCAGGCATAAGTCCCGACAAAGACATGCAAATCCTTTATAACAGTGCGAGCATCAGCAGAGCACTGCGGCCAACCCAGAGGAAACTAGTGCACAAATCCACTGCAACCAAAATATATTTGAAAGCATTATCGGACATTGAAGGACCACAATGATCAAGGTAAATGCAACCAAAAGGATGATTAGAAATAAGAAGATGAGTCTGTGGTGGACGTGACACAGTAAAACTCTTAATTTGTTGACAAACATCACAGCAAAGGACATATTTGTGAGTCTGCTGGTACAAACCGAACCACCAATATCGTTGTTGTAAAAGAGAAACAGTAGCCACTACCCCCACGTGAGCAGAAGCCTTGCCTTCATGGGCGGCCACTATAAGAGACTGTCTGCGGTCAAGGTTGAGAATCAAGCGATCACCAACCGTATAAATAGATACAAAGGGAACTTCGTCAGTAGTCAACTGATAAGTATAATGAGAAGGGAAACCTTGTAGAAAAGGAGTACCCTCCCTAGTTGCGGCAATAGCCGCCACAATGTAATCGTCAAATTTTGTCATAGAACGAGTAACAGCGGCTACTCTAACTGTATCTACTGCAGATTTGGCTGCTTCATCAGCCACTGAATTACCAACAGCGCGCTCCCGCACATTGATGTCCCAATGTATGGACAACATGTCTAAGGGGCAAGCGTTCCTTAATGGGCCACCACCCAAAGTGTTTTATGCTTTATTGTGCTACCTTTGTAATCCCGAAAATCATTTTGTTTCCCAAAAAATTAATTGTCATTGAACGATTGTACATAGTAAAAAGAATCCCTCACAACCAAGGTGGGTAATTCAGGATCAGCATATTCAAGAGCTAAAACGAGTGCTCGCAACTCGGCCAACTGGGCCGTGTAGTCCCCAAAAGACTGCGTGTGTACCAAGGTAGAGTGAAAAACTCCATATTTCATTGTACCAATGACAATAGCGCAAGCTGCTGAATAAGCCTGCTTAGAACCAATGGCCGGTTGAGCCCAACCATCAGTGTAAATGATACATTTGTACTCATCCAGAGGAAGAACGAAGAAAGGGAGAGGGTGAACATGTTCATACTGAAGAAATTATTGTGTTTGCAAAGAAAGGTCAAAAACAAAACTGACATCAGCCGATGTTAATGACTAGCTGGCACATGCATCAAGGTAGGCTTTTGCGATTCCTTAATTGCGATTATTAAGGAATCGCAATTAAGGAATCGCAAAAGCCTATGCATGTAGGAATCGCTATAAAAATAGCGATTCCTAAACATTCCTTAATTGCGACTCGCAAATTGCGAGTCGCAATTAAGGAATGCCGTCCCATTCATTCCTATGGGCCTACAGGCCCATAGGAATGAATTGGAGATTGCATGAGCAATTTGCGAGTACCAGTAGGTACTCGCAAATTGCTCATGCACTTCAAGGGTGCAAGGGTGTCAAAATGACACCCTGTTGCACCCCTGAAATTATGATGTGCACCCATGTTGCGCACACACACATGCCCCCAAGGGCATGTGTGTGTGTAACCTAAAACTTTAAAAAATGGATTTTAGTGCATTTTTTAAAGTTTTTGCAATTTACCATGAAGTTCAACTTCATGGTAAATTACGCCCCTAGTAGCGAAATCGCTAATTTTTTAACTTTGTTGCATTGCATTTAAGGAATCTCAATTTGTGATTCCTTAAATGCAATCATAATTAAGTAATCGCAATTGTGCGATTCCTTAAATTGCGATTTTTGCATTTGGGATGATGCATCCCAAATGCAAAAATACAGGTCGCAAAGGGGCAGATTCTGCGAATCAGCCCGTTTGCGACCCGATTTTCGGATGATGCATGTGCCTGATAGCCCATTGAATCTAACGAGGATGCAGAGCTTTAGAATTAGAGACATGGCTTTCGTGACCGCCTCTAAGGTGGGCACGGGAGAAACGACAAAAATGCATTTACCTTGTGCAGAGGGTGTTCTTTTAGAACAGCCATCTGCACAGCAGTCAGAATCTTTTCAGTAGAAGAAAAACGCAACTCTGGAGGGGTAAACAGATGCAATTTATAAGCTATTGGGACTGTGTCATCCTCATTAAAAGTCACATAAGTGAAAGCGATCACTCCAGGTAGGATCCGGATAACCAAATTCATAGTATTCAATCTAGTTTGTAAGTACTGCGTCGCAAGTAAGTTGGACTGTAAAGTGCTTAGCACCTCCGGTGTGTTCCGGAAGCCAAGAGGAAGCAGAAAAGGATGGGTGTATCAAAGCGTAAAGAGGTTTGATACGCTGAGAATAGTCAGGAATGTAAGTCCTGCTGAAATTTATGAAACCCAGCAGTGACTGCAATTGTTTTGAGGGTAGATAGAGGTAGCAATTGAGCACACTTCTCAAAAAATGGGGGGCCAAACCCCTATTCTTATTCGTCAATTCATAACCAAGAAAAAGAACGTCCAGAAATGCAATATGGAACTTCGCAAAATCGAATTTGTAGCCTAGAACTGCAAATCGCGTGATGATGCGATCCACTCGCGCAAGATGGGGATTAAATTCATCATCCGTCAGGTATATGTCATCAACATAGGAAAAAGCATCAGGATCAATCTCATTTAAAAGAGACACAATACGTGCCACAAAAACACTGGGGCTATTCTTATACCCCATGGGCATCGCCTTTGGGAGCGGAGGGTGCTGAATGCGGACAAGTCGTGGTTCTCAGGAGCTAGGTTATGACTGAAGAAGCCATTTGAAATATCCAAAGTAGTTTTAAATCTTTTACTTATAATATTATTGATTAATGCTGTACTATGCGTGTTTGGCACTGCATAAGTACGGGTATGACTATTCAAATGTCTATAATCCAAAACTATGCGATATGAACCATCAGGTTTCAAAACCGGAAAGAGAGGGTTATTCATCTCGGAGACACAAGGTTCAATTACACCCTGATACTCCAATTGAGTCATAATCTCCTCAACGGACACCTTTGCGTCGCGTTTAATTGGATATTGAGGTTGTGCTTGAGGAGCAGAGAGAACAGGCACAACATGCGAGGGAGAATCCTTATCCCAACCAGCCTGGTTGCAGTATAAGGCAGGAGCTAAGGCAAGAGCCCACTTCGAAGCATAGGCATTTTTAGTCTCATCGGGAGGTTTTGCGAAAAGGAAGGAATTATCACATACTCACCTCGAGGACAAACAAGAATAAATGGGGGGGGGGCAATCGACCTCCGCCAATAAAATGTCATAAGAAGACGTCAAGTTGTCCCAAAAAATAGCATTTATGGTGCGCTTAATGTCACTGTCAATCTGAATTTCAATATGATAAAGTCTATCAGGGGAAGCTACGCAGGTGTCCCTGGTTTCAACAGTTACAAAGGTGTCAGTTGCTTTCGCCTCCAGAAACTGGTGGAGTGTCTGGTGCACTATGGTAACTTCCGCCGTGCTGTTAAGGAGAGTCACCGCCCAACTCCTGTCCATGAGGAGGGTTCTCACCAACTGGGGCATATTTAGCTGTCAATGCGGCAACTTTTTTGTTCTGGAACGGGGGTCTATACTGAGGTGGTTCCTCTCTCTTGACTTTCACATCAAAAGAGCGCTGCGGGTCCCACTTGGGTTGCGTGGATTTGCCCTGTCTGCGATCTTGCCATCCTCCTCTGTCGTACTGCTTTCAAACATATTTTTATTAACCTTTAAGTTAACAAACTTCTCGCATATCTGCTTCTAATATTACACGTAGTACAGTTTATAACATATTTTAACTGCGCAGTATTCCAAAGCTTTCGGTATACAATTCACAGGTGGTTATCCGGTATTACCTTTAATTACCATCTTTTACTACACATACATGAGTGGACTACATTGTGTGATCCGGGGGCACTGTAGTATTCCACAGGGCATGATGGATCCCTGTGCAGTTAGTTATCTACTTATGTGTGCAGCCTAACCTGGGAGAGGGGATTGCCAGAGAAGGATGTCCCATAGTGTACAGCTCAGTGAGAAGAAAAAGAAACTAAAAGCAAAAAATAAATAACTAAAGAACCGTGCAAAGAGGTGCTTTAATGTTTATTCTCAGGGGTATGGAAAGAAGGAGGAAGCCCGGGGTTGACCCCCATGGCAGGAGGGGGGTGTACCTCCACTTCTCAGGTGCAGACATCGACCCAACTACCGGGCCGAGGGCCAGTTGGTCCTAGAGGTGAACAGGCCGGGGGTGTTATAATGTGGCTTTGGGGGCGGGGGGTCAGAGGATGACCCTCCTGGCAGCCCTGACTGCCATGCTACTCAGATTGCCTGGCTATGATCGCTATCCGGGCTAGGGCTGGAGTCTTCTTCTCTCTCTTGGGACTGGTATCTCTCAGGGTGTTCCCAAAACTCCAAGAATTCACTCCATGGGCCTTCCATGTGGTGTCACCGAATCCCTCATGCATCCTCCCTAGCAAGGGCCCTCTCCTCTGCCCCCGCCCAGTGTGTCACATCCTGTTTCCAATCCACTATTGTGGGTCCCCTTGCCGACTTCCAGGCCAAGGCTATCCTCCATTTGGCCAGGATCAAGGCTAGGTCTACAAACCTTGTTCCCACACTCCACTTGGGTGACTGAGGGAAGCAACCCAACAAACAGGTTTCAATTGTGTGTCTAAGTGCACTCCCCACTGTTGCCCCCGTCAACCCCAAGACTTCATCCCAAAATCTGTTCACTATGGTGCAGCCCCAAGTCATGTAGATAAAATCAGCATCCGCCTGGTCACACCTCTGGTAGTTACGTATATTACCCCCATACCCAACACGAAGCCTATAAGGTGACATATATGTCATATGGGTATAGTTAAATTGTTAAATTGTATGTATTTCAACCTGGTATTGCGGGAAACCTTTTTGGGGTATGCTAAGATTCTATTCTGTGTGTGGGAGGATCTTATTCAGTACGAGCTCGCATTTGTCACAGAGTTTTTGGAGGGGGTACGGGATAATTCTGCCAGGGACACATAGAGCCATTTCACCTGGTGTTGTTCCCTCCCCAGAGTGAGTGTGGACTGTAATACTACATGGGTCTCGGTTCTTCCTGCCCTTTACCCCAGGGGGCCTTAAATGTTCGGATCAAGGCTTCGTATTACAGGAATTGTACTGCATGGAGCCCTCCATTCTCGACCAGGTCCTCCAAGGGAATTAGGGTCGACTGTTGATAGCAATCCCCTACCGTTTTGAGCCCCACCTCAGTCCATGGCGACCGGGGTGGATATTCACAGCTGGGGTTGCTGTGTGGCAGGCCGATCAGGGGCAAATCCGGGCCATATAGGGGAGTCTCCGGCCGCTTTGCCACGCAGTGCCTCCAACACTGCAGGGTGGTGGTCTGTAACAGGGATTGTTAGGGAATCACCACTGTTGCATCAAGCATTTTGGCCAACAGCAGGGGGGTGCGGTCTCCAGCATTCATTGGGTTCGTTCCTTCTGGGCCTATACCCGCTAGCCATTGTGCCAGCCACTGTAGTTGTGTGGCCAGAAAATAGCATTCAAAGTTCGGTACTCCCAGGCCACCCTCCTCCATAGGATGCTGTAGTGTGGTCAAGGACACCCTCCACCACCCCCCCATCCCATATGAGATCTCGAAGTAAGGAGTCAAGCTGCCGGAACCATGTTCCGGGCACCCCAGTCGGGAGATTGACAAAGAAGTATAGCAGCCGTGGTAACATGACCATCTTGGACAGTGAGATCCGGGCCATGATCGGGAGATGTAGAGAGCACCAAAACGGCACACAGGCTCTGAGGGATCGGAGCACCCTGCCAAGGTTCCCCTCCCGTAGATCCTCCAGTGAGTGAAAAACATGTATCCCCAAATATTTAAAGGTGGGGAAGGCCCAGTTAAGGTCAAGCGGGAGATCAATAGGGCGGGAGGAGGTCGGTGACACCGGGAATAAGTGGGTCTTGTTTCTGTTGACCCATAAACCGGACATGCGTTCAAATCTGGTTAGCAAGTCTAATGCTACTTCAGAGCCTCGTACCGCATCATTAAGGTATATCAGGAGGTCATCTGCGTAAAGCGAGATTACATGTTCATGACCTCCCACTGCCAACCCCACTCCCTCGCCTCCTTGACAGAACAGCACCGCCAGTGGCTCTATCGCTAGCGCAAATAGAAGAGGTGACAGCGGGCAGCCCTGTTGAGTGCCGCGGAAAATTTGATATTGCGTAGAGACTACTTTTCCTGTCTTGACCCTGGCTGTGGGTTGTTCATAAAGTACCCCCACCCACTTTACCCAGTTCTCGCCCAGGCCCATATGTGTCATTGTTTCAAATAAGAAGTCCCATCTGACAGTATCGAAGGCCTTCTCAAGTCAATCGAAAGAAGGGCCGCCCTGGGAAGGCGCCTCACATCCAGGTGGTACAGCACTGAGTACAATCTATGTAAGTTGTTTGAGATGTTCCGTGCGGGGATAAAGCCGATTTGATCTGTGTGGATGAGCGTGGACATATGTGGTACTAACCGGAGCGCCAAGATCTTGCTTAGGATCTTGAAGTCCATGTTGAGCACGAAGAGAGGTTGGAAATCAAGGACTTGAGCCCCCTCCACAGTCGTCTTGGGGAGAGGAACTACCAATGCATCCCTAGCAGATGCTGGGAGTCGACCTAGGCATAATGATTCTGCATAAATGGTTTCCAGGCGAGGGGCCAGTTTCAGAGCATATACAGAGTAAAATTCCGCAGGCAGACCATCTGGGCCTGGGGTCTTGCCTGTGGCCATACTCCTGATTGCCACCTGGATTTCTTGAGTCTTGATGGCGCAACCCAGATCTGCCTGTACCTCTAGTGTGACAATAGGTAACTGGGATAAAAAAGTTCTCTGTTCTTCTTGTGGGGGTGTCATATACAAGTTTTCGTAATAGTCACAAAACCGGTATTAATACCATCCGGGTCATGAATTGATTGATTTGTTCCTGTCCGGATATGCGTGATCGGGGAGCCCCATATTTCTGATTTGATCAGCCATGCCAGCAGGCGGCCAGGCCTCCCCTCCTCTTCATGCACCTTTGCAAGGAACCTCTTGTAATCGTAGCACCTCAGTTTCTCAAGGGTTTGAAAGTACAATGTCAGTGTCTCCTTCAACAATCCCCCTTGCGCAACGTCCTGGTCTTGTGTGTTATCTAGCTCGTGTAGTTTAGTTTCTAAGTCCCCTAGTTCCTGATGTAGCGCCCGCTGCACTCCAATCTATTGCCCTAGAACGAATCCCCTCATGACCAACTTTAATGCCTCTAATTCCACCAGGATTGTGGAAGCTGTGCGTGTGTTAGTGGCAAAGTATGTATCTATGGTACAATCAAGAGGGACTGGGGGCTTTTTATGTGAGGTCCAACGTAATTGCCCCAGTTGATACTAAGCACAAAAGAATACAAGGTTCCTCAATCAAAAACAAAAGGATCTAAATAGATTCTGTTGGATTTGTAGGAGTGGAGTGACAAGTGCAGGTGGAGTACCAAAGGGAATTCCTCCTTTTGGAACTAGGGCCCTCACACACCCAGCAAGCTAGGTGTCATGCTTCATCATTTGGGCCTGCTCCTCGTCGGGTCGGCGCTGCAATACCCGACGGGCTCCCGTGACGGGGCTCTTTAACGGAGTTCTTTTGTTCCGGCCGTATGGGTGTTGTGCAAGTGAGGGGCCAGGTGGGTGTAGATGTGAAAGGAATTTAAAACAGATACAGGAATCCTTTGAACAATTTCATTCTGGTAGGTTCCCTGTTCTGGTTAAAATTATAGGAGTGGGCGATAAGTAAGCTTTAAATGAAGCTGAGAACGCTCACCTCCTAGGTGGTCGACATGTTTCACGCCTAATCAGTCGAAGGGATCTGCCGGCGATTCATCAGGACCTAAATATGCAAGCTATCTACACATGTGGTGTGGTGTAACCTACCTACCACTTGGTGATGTAGTACCGATTGAGTTTGTGTACTAGATGAAACAACCTATCTAGTATAGTATATGGCTTCATCAGCAGCAGTAGACTAAAGACATCAGAACTGCGATGTCAGCTTCTCATAGAAGCGCCGCATAGCACCTATCCCGGCAGCAGCGGAACGGGGTAGGCGCTACGCGGCGCTTCTATGAGAAGCTGACATCGCAGTTCTGATGTCTTTAGTCTACTGCTGCTGATGAAGCCATATACTATACTAGATGGGTTGTTTCATGTAGTACACAAACTCAATCGGTACTACATCACCAAGTGGTAGGTAGGTTACACCACACCACATGTGTAGATAGCTTGCATATTTAGGTCCTGATGAATCGCCGGCAGATCCCTTCGACTGATTAGGCGTGAAACATGTCGACCACCTAGGAGGTGAGCGTTCTCAGCTTCATTTCAAGCTTACTTATCGCCCACTCCTATAATTTTAACCAGAACAGGGATCCTACCAGAATAGAAATTGTTCAAAGGATTCCTGTATCTGTTTTAAATTCCTTTCACATCTACACCCACCTGGCCCCTCACTTGCACAACACCCATACAGCCGGAACAAAAGAACTCCGTTAAAGAGCCCCGTCACTGGAGCCCGTCGGGTATTGCAGCGCCGACCCGACGAGGAGCAGGCCCAAATGATGAAGCATGACACCTAGCTTGCTGGGTGTGTGAGGGCCCTAGTTCCAAAGGAGGAATTCCCCCTTTGGTACTCCACCTGCACTTGTCACTCCATTCCTACAAATCCAACAGAATCTATTTAGATCCTTTTTGTTTTTGATTGAGGAACCTCGTATTCTTTTGTGCAAAGTATGTATCTATGGCAGAGCCCAAGGACTCCTTAAAACAAGGGTCTTCCAGCATCTGCGTGTTAAACCGCCATAGTGGCACCAAAGGGCGTGTCCCAACCGGCTGGAAGGTCATCAATAAGGGGCTGTGATCAGAGAAGGTACGCCCCAAGTACTCAGTGTGGGTGATAGCATGCCCCACATCAGGAGAGCAAAGAAACGTGTCTTTTCTGGTGTGCAGCTGGTGGAGCGGTGAGTAGTATGAGTAGTCTCTGTGGTCCAGGTGTTGAGTCCTCCACATAACCACTAACCCCCAATGTGCCATCCAATCCCTGAATCCTGTCGCAGTATGCGTAGCCTGGGCTCCCGGCAGTGGGGGGTGGGACCGATCCAGTGAGATGTCAGTGACATAGTTAAAGTCGCCCCCTATGATTACCTCCATCCCCACTACTTTCGCTATGTATGTTGAGAGGTCATGAAGGAAGGGTATTTGTTCCTGGTTGGGGGCGTATAGACTGCCAAGCGTAATTTCTTGCCCGTACAGTCTCCCTTTCAGGAATACATATCTGCCCTCCCTATCTATTAGTGTGTGGACGGGTTCAAAAGCTACCTCTGCACTTACCCAAATTAACACCCCCCTGGCGTAAGCAGAATATGATGTTGCAAAGACCTATCCGCTGCAGCGTCTGCGTAACCTCTCTATTTCACCATGTGTGAGATGGGTCTCTTGTATTAGGGCAATCTGTATCCCCCTTCTGTGCAGGTACCGGTGCATATTATGTCGTTTCGTGGCGGTCCCCATCCCCCCTGATGTTCAATGTCATGAATTTCAGTGTATGATACCTAGGTGTCTTTCAAATGAGTAAAGCGCCAATCTCAGCCCTCCACCCTGAACCACGCTGCCTCCTTGTCCCCAAAACTGCACAGCACCTCTCCTGCAACAAAACATAACCGAAACATAACCAAAAGAATCCCCCGGGCAATGCCGAACTCCCCCTCCCCGGAGCAGCCTGGCAACGGCCATCCGCCCAAACTGCAAACAGTGCATCTGTCTCAGCAGAAGGCCCCAATCAAATCTGGGTGTGGCTTCTGGATGGGGGTAGGCTGTTGTTCACTTGATGTAGAGGACCTGCCGGCCCGCACCAGCCCGGTTCCCAATCTCTCTAACCAATTGGTTTACAGCATCTGTGGAGCGTATCAGTTCCCAGTAATACTCCATGCCAGCTATCAGGGCCAACAGTTCAAAGATAATCCGCAACCCTAGTGGGTAACCTGTGGCGGCAGGATACTGTCTGCTCGAGACTAATCTGATTCAGAGCCCCTGACCCCTTTCCCGAGGGCGAGCATCCTCCGATCCCAGCTCCCCAGGTTTCATGATGTCACTCACCGCCTGAAGGGCAGCCGCTCTTTCTTTCTCTGTTTGGGATGGACTCGGCTTCTTCGATGACTTGTGTTAGGGTCTTCTTTGAGACCGTTTTCTGGCAGGGAGGTCCCAATTTTCCAAAGCAGTAACCATCCTTGAGGGCGAACCACCTGACTTATACGATTCGAGACACTCCCAAGCCACCTCTGGGGTTTCACAGAAGTGGGTTTTCCCATCTTGGATTATGCGGAGTCTAGCCGGGAACATTAGGGGGTACTGCAGGCCTTCGTCTTGCAGCACCCTCTTGACTTCCGTAAAGGAGGCTTACCACCGCTGCACCTTCGGATTGTAATCAGGAAAGATTGATACTTTACTTTTGTCAATCGTGGATGGGCCTTTATCGCTTGCTTTCTGTAAAAGGTATCCCTGTCCCTAAAGTGGAACAGTCTTGCCACCACTGGGCGTTGTGGGCGGGGCCCGGTGGACCCTCTCAAAGGTTTAGAAAGTAGTGAGGATCTCTGGGGACACCGCCGTGCAGAGCCATGCTTCAAGGAAGGTCAGCATATCCGTACCCTTGGTTCCTTCCGGCAGACCGACCACCCGTATATTGTTCCTCTGGTTGCGACCTTCGGCATCTTCTGCCTTGTACTCCAGGGTACAGACCCGGTACATGAGCTCCTCGACTGTGCTAGCCAGCCTTTGTTGCATGGGCTTGAGGTTCACTATAGAGTTTTCCGCAATCTTCACTCTTTCCACCAGTTTACGATGTTCAGTGCGGAGCAGTCCAAGACCTACTGCAACAGTAGACTTAGTATCTGCTATGGCCTCTAATATCTTAGCCAGTTGCTGCTGGACCGGGTCCCCCCCCACTGGAGCCTCCATCTGATGGTCGGGAGCATCTTCCCCTCAGTCTGTGGCCGCCCCAGTCGTCCTTGCTCTGGGCTTCCCCATCTCAGACTGCACAGAGGTTATCGCAGGTGGTACCTCAAAGCCCAGCACAAAGTATCTGGTTGCTGGCGTCCGGTCACACCCTGGCACTTACAAACGCTCCCAGTTGCATAACCGGGATTAGGCTGATGGACTATTAAGACCGGAGATTCTTCGGCCAGTGACAGGGAGGTCCAGCAGGGAAGGCGGTGCATGTGTAGGTCCAGACCGCCAGGTCCCACGGTCATCCAGGGACCCCACTGCAATCTTCAGGAGCGGTCCCCCCCACCCCCAAAAGCCAGGCAGGCCTCCCCTCTTCTCCAGGTAGGTGCATGGCGGAGAACAAACAGAGAAAGTGAGGGTCAATCAGCGAACCAACTAAGTGGGGGCCTGCAGCGCTGCTGTGCCGCCACTGCGTCTTTTCTGGCACCGCCACCCACCAGGTCCATGCCTCCGTGCACACGGTCGTTACCCCAGCTCCCGGGGTTAAAACTCCACTGCAGATGGCGCCGCGGGGCGAGTCCATACATCGAGCGGCCTCCAAGTGACTGCTGTTCTCCGGTGCAGACCTCAAATCTACATGGGCCTGGTGTAGCCCTCATCCAGCTACCCAGGTACAGAATCCACCCGGGTCACAACACCAGCGGGCACCAATGAGCAGCCCTCTGTCTTTCTCCCAGCGGGGTCCCTCTCTCCTCCACTCAGGCCGGGTGGGCCAGGGTGCCACGATGCAGGAAAGGCCTGCTGCCCCAGAATAACAGCGTGCAGCGACGAAATCCCCCACCCAGAGCAGGTTCGTCCCGAGCTCCGGTCCCCAGGTCAGCAATTGGGGGGGAAGGAGAGGGGTGGGTCTGCTCTTGGTGCAACCTCCGAGTTATGCCAGTGCGGTCTGCCAGTAGTTCACTTCAGCGGGGGGCCCGCTCCACCTCAGGCTAGGCGGGAGCCACACCCAGCCGGGGACCTGCTGCAGCGCCAGACCCTCCAGCTGTCACAGAGAATCAGCGGACTCAACCCGGCCTAATTGATTGCCTTCCCGCTCCCACGGTGATGTAGCAACCCCAACGGCCTCTGCCATCGGATGTCCCCCGCTCACATCATCGCACGCATCGCGCCTGGGATGCTGCCACTCATCACTGGCATCTCCCAGAGGCCATCAAGCCCCGCCGCTCTCCAGCTGCCTCTGGTCTGCAGTATTCCACCTCTGTGGACTTTCTAATGGAGCTCGATTCTAGCTTCTGGTGCCGCCATGTTGTTCACCACCATTCGCAGCCGATCACTGGTTCGCGGCTGCCCCAGTGCCCATTTTTCCTTGCTCCAAACTACCCTGATCTCCGCCTCATATAATCTAGAGGGGATATTTTACTTGTGCAACACTTATTGCCTCCTCAATCGCCAGATGACACAGGATGATTGTCGGGCCGGCGCGGAGCAGCAGGCTCATGCATCAGCCATTTTCAGCATGCAAGCCACGCTCCCTCCTCGGTCATACTGTTGATCAGACAATTCCCGAAAGGAATGAGGAGAATGAGGATCGGGAACCTGAAACCTCTCAGGAGTTTCAATCATAGAGCGATCACGTAAATCATATCTGTTCAGAAGCGTCCAGTGGTGGTGAGCCACAACAAGACCTAGGCTTCTGTTGCTGCTTATTTTTGTCCCATGTCTTCATAGGAAAGACTGGACGTCCCTCCTTTTCTGGAGGAGGCTTACCCTGAAACTGAGTAGAAGGTCTAACCCCCAAATTATTGCGTCCTAGGGACGTATAAACATCAGCAATAATAACCAGCAACTCACGTTCCCGATCAATGTCAGCCGCCACTTAAAGGCGTCGACGAACCATTAAAGCACCTGCTTCACCTTTAATATTAGATAGAATCATTTCAGAGACACCAGGAAAAATACCTAATAACTGCATCCCCAAATCCAGGGCAGGACCTGCCCCATGCTCATTCTGTACTTGTTTGAGAATGCTCGGAAGAACGCTCATCGAGGGGGTGCCATAACAGAGTGTATACACTGAGGCAAACACCGTCCCCAGGTGTTGCAGTCGGCCAAAGGAGAAATTAGACCAGTTGGCAAGCACATAGTAAGGATCCTGTGCTTCTCTACAGGACTCGTAAGAGGGAAAACTGCATCAATCTGTTTACTTTTCTGAGCAATCCAAAACAGCAAGCCCTCGCGATTTTGAGGACACTTGCCCATAACCGAATTAATCCTAACGGGGCTAATCACAAGACCCCCACCATGTGCAGCCTGCACCGGAGGCACAGCCCCAGACGGAGCCAATAGAAAATCGCAGGCAACAAACCTGACCATACAACACACGAACTTCAGCCAAATTAGCGTTAAGATAATTAGGATGCGGAGTAAAGCCGGCCAAAACAGGCCATGTGGCCCCATCAATACTTAAGGGGCCCATACGAACCAAAGAAAGACGTTGGGTTAGGGTGCCATTAAACCAAATCTGGTGCTCCCATGCTGTAAGAGGAACATCAACAACAGCATAAGGGCGATAAGCTGCCGGAACAGCGGCAGGAGCATAAGCATGAAAAGAATTATCATTCACATACACTGCAGGAAACGTAACCCAGGAGTAAAACACTTTGAAATGGTATACAGGATCCACTTCGACCACAAAAACAACCAGAGACCCCGCATTGGGGACTCCATGCTGTAACAAATGTTGAGTAACCACTGCGCGGCAATGAGCCGGAATCACAATCGATTGAGCTATGAAGCCAAATAAAGGGATTCAAACGGTAGCACTAAAACGGGTCAAAAACATTTTAAAATTCAAGCTTAAAAAACCTATGGCAATAGGTGATCCCTACAAACTGAGGAGGCAAAGCCCTCCCACGACTTACGTCTCTGGAAAACGGTGCGAGGGTATTGTGGACAAGCACTACTCAGGGGTCCCATTAATAAGTACCAGACCAAACGTTGGCGGCGCCATGCTGCAGGGATTCTGCGGAGTCACAGAACTTTGCTTGAGAGCATAGGACCATAGTAGGCTGAGACTGAGTCATCCTATCTCCTGAGTACCCAGGAGCCCAGGACCGACTAGTTTTAGTGTCTCACTTGCCCTCCTACTCACTCACAGAGGAACAAGTGATTAGGCACCCCTGAACACAACACTCCCATCCCTCTCAGGAATCACGGTTACAGGACATACCCTTTCGCTCTCACACTTGTACTAGTCCACAATAAGTTCTGACAGGGACACCAGGAAAGTTTAAAATGTTTATTTTAACTATTGTGCTCTAGTATGCAGTCTACGTGCCACAGCACGTAGGTAAATGCCTAATACAAATACGATCAGCATAGCAAGTAGTTCGTAAACCATAAATGGAGCTGTCATCATATACGACAGTGTAGCCTAACCTCCCTCCCCTCCTACAGAAGCAAAATGAATATATTTCAGATCTCTGGGTGTTAGCAGCAGACCCCGTACCTTAGTATACACAGATCTCTACAACTCAGGTGCTGCCACAATCTTTTCCCTGGAAAGGGCCCTCTCCAAGTGTGTGTTACCTATCTGTGCATACATATATGACAAAAATACGTGTTCCCAAACAACAGCTGCATTTGTGTGTTTTGTCTAGGTGCTAGGGCCTGACCAGAACAGAATAACAAGAGGCATTGTGTTTGACCTTGACTACATGTACAGACTAAATCCCAGGAAAGAACAGAACGCAAAAACAACATTGTGTTCTGTGTGAAAGTACAGTGTGGCACAATGCAAAATATGTTTGTAGTGTAACATGCACAAAGCAGAGGACAGTCTGCAACGTGCTCATGCTAACATAGGGAGACTGACAATAGGCCTGCACAGGACTTATGACAATGCCACTTTCAGAAAGTTGGCATTTTCCTGCCCAAAGTTTCTTAGACCTTTCTAGGAGTTTCCAGCTGACTGGGCTTGTTAATGTTTCCCTCATTGAGAATGTGTATTGGGCTCAGTCAGTGAACAATGGGACCTGGGTGTAGCTGGGAGAGTGTCTTCCTGGCAGGATGGCTGGGGAAGAGTTGTACCCTGCCCTGGTTACATTTCAAAGGACCTTGCCCTCATCACACTCAAAGGGACCTGACAGGCCTGCCCTTGCCTTTGTCACCCTAAACAGTTTGGAGCCAGGACCAGGGGAAGAACCTGCTTGCCATTAATGCCAGGCTACCCAGAATGACTCCAAGGATCAGTTGGCTGATCTCCTGTTTGAGCTACAGGATCACAAAATGCTTCCAGAGACCTGCCCTGCAACTGTCCAGCTGACCAGCACCAACTGGACCTGTCTGGAGCTGCCTGATCCCTGATGCTGGCCTCTTCTGGAGTGAGTTCTGATCCCCAAGAGGTGCCCCCCAGGTCTTGAACCTTTGGATGGCATTAGAGTGTACTCCACCCTGCCTAATTGAAAGTTTCAGCAGATCTGATGCAAATCGATGCAGGGCCCTGCAAAGCTGCCCAGCTACAAACCGAAGGCTTCTCTGAATCAGACGCCCAGCAACATGAAGCTCCACAGAACCATGCCGCGCAGAGCCTGCCTGAAGCCTCACCGCCCAGCTGAAAACTCCATCGGAACCGACGCAGAGCGAAGCCTTGCAAACCCATGCAGCGTAGACCTTACATCTAAGATATAAGGTATAATTCCCATCAGGCTGAACTTGGTCCTGTACCTGACCTGTGTTCCAATGTGCTCAGCCTGAAATTGTAACTTTGTCCCATTCCAGCTCTTACAGATACCCACAATTGGTGCTTTGCACCTTTCAATGCTATTTTTACCTAAAACTTTAAAACCTCCTGTTCTACTGATTGAAATTTGACCATTTTTGTGTCATTTTATTTGTTAAAAATTACTCTATTTTTCTAATTTGGTTTGGGATTTTTTTGTGTTGTGTTTTGGCTTTATTACTGTTTATGTGCTGCATACATACTTTACACATTGCCTCTAAGTTAAGCCTGACTATTTTGTCTCATGCTACCAGAGGGTTAAACACAGGTTAATTTAGTGAGTTTTGAGGTTCACCCTGACAAGGATTGTGGATGTTGCCTGAGTGGGGCTTCCGCCTCTCTCAACCAATAACCCAATTTCTTACACCTAGGGTCACACAATTTGGAAGCCGGGATTGATCCTTGGTTTTCTGATTTCACAATGTGCAGTTCAGTCACTCATTTTACATCAAAAGCTAATGCTTTGTCTTTAGTTCTTGGCACATGAGGCTAGAGTGTGGGTCGCAAACAGAAGCCATGTGAAGGCTCAGCTCATTTAGGGTTCTGGTATCCAAGAAGACCTTGAGCTAAGCCAGAGAACATGGACTTTAGCTCGAGACTTCAGTGACTCATTCCCCCTATCAAATAATGGCAATTAAGGGGACAAAGGCATAGGAAAAACATGATGTGACCATGGCCAAACAATTTGGTGGAACATGAGTGCCAACACCACAGTGCAGGACTCTTTTGTTTCAAAGTCCATAAGTTTCTCACTACAGCTTATTTTAGTAAGTGGGCTCCGACACCTGGTGTTCTCTTCCCCAGGGGTTAAATCCAATGATGGTTGATTACAGTCCTGTTTTCTCATCACATTCTTCTTACCAGTGTTTAATTTGATTTAAGTTCTACCTTTCTCTGATAAACAAAAAACGCAGAACTTGTGTTCAAAAAGTGATTTCCCAAGAGCTCGCAGTTAGCCACAAGGGGAGGCCAGGATTATTTATAACATGTCTTCTGGTTCCATGGTTTACATCTTTCTCATTAAACAACTAGGGTGTGAGTGGTACCAATGGCGAGGGTCAGGGACTACTCTCACCGTAGAAACGCAAACAATCTGCCAAGGCTTTTAATACAGAGTTCATAACCAACATATTTTCGCAAAATGGTAAAGCCAGGATTAAATGTCAAGTCCCCTAGTATCTTGGCTAAAATGTTACCACTGTACCTCGTCTAGTGAGGGAGGTTGGTTGTTTGTGTCTGCCTAACTCTGAGGATTACACACCTTGTCAGCGGTTCTTTGTCAAAGAGTTCTATAACAGACACTACCTTAACAGAACCTTTTTCTAAGCGCTCCTAGTGTTTACAGATAAGAGAATGAAAGGCATATGGAGTTTGGGTGGAGTTTGGGAGGTCTAAGATTCTATTTCATAGCAATTCATTATTCAGATTACTTTTTTACACACATGGCTCACCAAATGTAGTGATAGCAAGCAGAGAAGGCAAACGCCAGGTGCAGTAGAAGGACAGAAACTCAAATACATCATAACACAGTATTGTCAAATCTAAGTATCCTCTAGAGACTAGCAGCTACATATTTGATGCCATGCCAGTACGGAATAAAACCCTCAAAATAACTCTAGGACTCTGTTCGCTCTCCTATGCCCACATTACAACCTCTGTCCCTCGACCCCGACCCATGCTGGCATCATTGCGGCCCCCAGTCACTACACAGACCACACTTTTTGGACTCTGGGAAAATACTTGCCACGGTTTGCATCATCTCGATGTGTGTACTCGTCATGGCCTCATAATATGGCACTTATTTGTTCTTTCCTCAGTGGTTGTTCCTGGTGGTACTGTCTCAGTAGCTGCAAGCCAAACATGGAGTGATTATAAATCCTTGACTGATAATTGTAGAAATGCACTCCAAAATATTCAGCAGTGTTTTATTATATTCCAGCCAACGTCAATGCGTTTTTGTTCTTGG